>BCLG01001830.1:34605-45165 GCA_001602295.1 Zoysia matrella
GGTGGAGCTGGCCCGCCCTGTCGGCCAGTGCGCGCGGCGCTCTGTGCCGAGGAAGACGACAGGGGGGAAACGCGGCTGGGCCAGAGAGAGAGAGAGAGCGGGATGCAGACCGGGCCGGAGGAGTGAAAAAAAAAGGAAGTGGGCCGGCCTGGGAAAAGAATTTTCGGCCCACTAGCAAATTTCGGATTTCCCTCTTTCCTATTCTATGTGAATTCTAAATTGAATTTAGAGCTAAAGACTTTTGGGGATATCCAAACTCCAAATAAAAAAAAAACTCGAGGCGAAAAAAGAGAAAATCAAACACTGGTCAAACTCCAAGTTTTAAGTTTTCGAAATTTTGAATTTTATTAAGCTATTTCTAGCTTTAGTTCCTTTTAAAGGAAAATTTAAAATTTGGCCTAAATTAGGTTTGTCAAGGAAAGAACAATTTTAAAACTCTTTTAACCAGAGATTTGGGATGTGACAGACCTAGCCCACTTAAATGGAATCTCGTCCTCGAGATTAGGACGGTTCTCCTCGAGGAATTGAGGGAATTCCTTCTTGAGGTTGTCCTCTCTTTCCTAAGTGGCTTCCGTTTCTGAGTGGTTACTCCACTGGACTCGATAGAATTTGATGGCTTTTCGTCGAGTCTGGCGGGTGGTCACATCCAAAATACGGACAGGAGTTTCTTGGTATCTCAGGTCTGGCTGTAGATCCAACTCTTCAACGGCTACTTGTTGCTCTGGCACTTTTAAACATTTCTTGAGCTGAGAGACATGAAACACTGGGTGAACATCTAACAGCTCTGCTGGGAGTTCCAATCGATACGCTACGGGACCAATCTTTGCAAGTATCCGATACGGTCCTATGTATCTCGGCGCCAGTTTCCCACGGACCTGAAATCTTCGGGTGCCTCGTATTGGGGATACCTTGAGATATACAAACTCTCCCTTTTCAAACAACAACTCCCGTCTTCGGTTATCTGCATAACTCTTCTGTCGACTCTGGGCAGTTTTAACCTTTTTCCTTATTTCCGCTATCTTATCTTCCGCATCTTTTATAATAGCGGGTCCAAACAATGATCGCTCTCCGACCTCAGACCACAATAGGGGTGTTCGACACTTGCGACCGTATAACGCTTCGAACGGTGCCATCTGAATACTGCCTTGGTAACTGTTGTTATATGAGAATTCCGCAAATGCCAAGCTGCTCTCCCAGTCCTTCCCATAAGTCAAAACACAGGCTCGAAGCATATCTTCTAATATTTGATTTATTCTCTCGGTTTGGCTATCCGTCTGCGGGTGATATGCTGAACTGAAATCTAACTGTGTTCCCAGAAGCTTGTGTAAACTTTTTCAAAAATGAGAGGTAAACTGGGATCCTCGGTCGGACACTATTCTCGTTGGTACTCCGTGCAACTTCAGTATATTGTCCACATACAGCTGAGCCAGGTGATCACCTCGGTATTGCGCTTTCACTGATATAAAATGGGCTACCTTGGTAAGACGGTTAACTATTACCCATATAGAATCATTTTCCTTCTTGGTTCGGGGGAGACCTATGATGAAGTCCATTGATATCTCATCTCACTTCCATGAAGGTACCTTTAACGGTTGCAACAGTCCTGCCGGTTTCTGACGTTCGGCCTTGACTCTTCTGCAAGTGTCGCAGTGCGCTACATATCGGGCGACATCTCTTTTCATAGCTGGCCACCAATATTTTTCTCTCAAATCCAAATACATCTTGGTTGTACCTGAATGAATGGAATATGCTGAAGTATGAGCTTGTGTTAGAATAAGATGCTTCAACTGTTTCTTGTTAGGCACACAAATTCGGTCTCGATACCACGCGATTCCTCAATCATCAACCCAAATTTCTGACGCCTTTTCTAACATGGCCTGCTCTTTAATTTTGCGACATTGAGGGTCGCGAACCTGAGCCTTGTTAATTTCTTCTTGAAGAGTTGGTTGTATTGCCAAGGCATGAAGGTTACCTGGAACTGCTATATGTAGGTTTAGGTTGGTCATCTGATGAATCAACTCCGAATTGTTGGTTAACTCTTCAATACCTCGAGGATGTTTCTTGCGGCTCAAAGCATCAGCTACAATATTAGCTTTTCCTAGGTGATACTGTACCTCTAGATTATAATCTTTGATCAGTTCCAACCATCTTCTTTGCCTCAAATTCAACTCAGGCTGCGTAAAAATGTACTTCAGGCTCTTGTGGTCTGTGAAGATTTTGCACTTATTCCCGATCAAATAGTGTCTCCAAATCTTCAATGCATGAACCACTGCGGCAAGCTCAAGATCATGAGTAGGATAATTTTCTTCATGCTTCTTCAATTGTCGAGATGCATAAGCTACTACACGATCTTCTTGTATCAGAACACATCCTAACCCTTGTCGAGACGCATCACAATATACTACAAAATCTTGGTATATGTCAGGTAGTATGAGTACTGGAGCAGAGGTGAGTAGTGCTTTCAAGGTTTGGAAACTATGCTCGCATTTTTCTGTCCACACAAATTTCTTGTCTTTTTTGGTCAAATCGGTCATGGGCTTTGCAATTTTTGAAAAATCCTTGATAAATCTGCGATAATAGCCTGCTAATCCAAGGAAACTTCTAATCTCTGTGGCACTAGTGGGTTGCTTCCATTCCATCACTGCCTCCACTTTGGCTGGATCAACTTTTATTCCCTCGGTTGACACAATATGTCCAAAGAAAGCAACTTCTTGCAGCCAAAATTCACACTTACTAAATTTTGCATATAACTGATGCTCTCTCAACCTTTCAAGTACTACTCTCAAATGTGCCTCATGCTCTTGTTCACTTTTGGAGTAGACAAGGATATCGTCAATGAACACGATTACAAACTTAACTAACTCCTCCATAAATACCTTATTCATCAAATTCATGAAATAGGCAGGGGCATTGGTCAGACCAAATGGCATGACTGTAAACTCGAATTGTTCGTACCTGGTAACAAAAGCTGTCTTCCTAATATCACTTTCCCGGATCTTCAGCTGATAGTAGCCAGATCTCAAGTCAATCTTGGAGAAATATTTGGCTCCTTTCAACTGATCGAACAGGTCATCAATCCTGGGTAACGGATACTTGTTCTTGATAGTGACCTCATTCAATGCACGATAGTCAATGCACATCCTGAGGCTACCATCCTTCTTTCTGACGAACAATACCGGTGCTCCCCACGGTGATGCACTTGAACGAACATAACCTTTTCTTGGAGCTCTGCTAGCTGTTTCTTGAGTTCTACCAGCTCAGCAGCAGCCATTCTATATGGTCTTTTTGCTATCGGTGTCGCACCAGGAATTAGGTCGATAATAAATTCGACGTCCCGATCTGGTGGCATACCCGGTAGTTCCTCTGGAAACACATCAGCGAAATCCCGTACTGCAGGTACTTCTTCTAAAGGAATAGCTTCTGCAGCAAATACTACGGGTCCGACTTTTTGTTTCCTCGGCTGACAAGAAGCCGAGATGCCTTTGTGGTTTATGGCTGTCACGACACGCTCAGGGCAGTAAATAACTCCTTTTATAGCGGTGTAACCAGTCCATACCCAAAATGACATCTATGCCCTCTGATTGAATAACTATCAGGTTGGCCATGAACTCTACCCCACTTAAATGAATTTTGACCCTCATGCAACCTAAACTGCACTTCATGGTAGCTCCTGGAGATTTTATCAGCATGGGAGTCTCTAGCAAAACCATTGGCAGTTTTCCTTTTTTCGCAAACTTTGACGAAACAAAAGAATGCGAAGCACCGAAATCGAACAGAACGGTTGCAAGGGTAGAGTGGACAAGGTACTCACCGAGAATCACTTCTGGTGCCTCTTCTGCAGTCTCGGCACAGACGTGGTTTACCCTTCCATGTCCATACTGCTGAGGCCTCCTAGGCAGTGCTGTCGTCCTCGAGGTTCCACGTGGTACTCCAGTCGACGCAGGTCTGGTGCGGGAGTATGCTGGAGCCATGGTAGCCGGTCGATTCAGAGGACAATTGGCCACGAAATGTCCCGGATTATGGCAGTTGAAACATGTCCTCGGGGCATTTGAAGCATGTCCCACGCTAAATGTGACACGTGGAGCAGATGGGGGTGGCGGTTGACGTACCGACGATGCAGACTGTTGCGACTCGGGTGCAGTTGGTATACGATACTGCATCGTGGGCGGGTACTGTGGCTTCTGGAATTTGTCAAACCTTGGCCGCTGCCTCTGTTCAAACTGTCGGGACTTTTTGGCTTGAAACTTGCGTTTTCTCTCGCCATCCAGTCCGGCGCGTGCCCTTTCTAAGAGTATAGCCTTGTTCATCATAGTATTAAAATCCGGAAAGGTATGAGCCACCAGCTGAACCTGCATGACATGGCTCAGCCCATCTAAGAAGCGCTCTTGCTTTTTCTGGTCTGTATCCACCTCCCTTGGGGCGTAACGGGCCAGCTTCATAAATTTTCTGATGTACTGATTCACTGTCATTGGCCCTTGCTTCAAAGCCCTGAATTCATCAGCCTTCATTTTCATTGTACCAGTTGGGATATGATAAGCTCGAAACGCTTGCTGGAACTCATTCCAAGTAATTGCAGTAGGATCAGTAGTGGCTTCGCGATAGTTATCCCACTATTCACTAGCAGCTCCAAGGAGTTGGTGGGCAGCGAGCATCACCCTTTTCTGATCTCCAGCTGCCACGATATCCAGCTTCTTATTGATCTCTCGCAGCCAGTCATCTGCTGCGAGTGGTTCCTCATCGGCACTGTCAAAAGTAGGAGGCCGAAGTCGCATAAACTCTGACATCCTATTTTGCGGGTTCGAACCTCCCCGCTGTCCCATTCCCTGCGCTATAGTAACCAGCAGCTGGGTCTGGGTTGCCATCACGTCCGCTGGGCGGCAAGGGGAGTTCTTCTCCTTCCGCCACTGGAGCTTCACCTCCTGTTGCAGCTCGTGAAGGAACTCGTGCAGCTCCTTGAACTTCTGCTTCTGCAGCAGCACCAGCAACAACGTCAGCAGCGGCATTAGCCGTTGCACCAGCAGCAGAAGAACCAGGGTGAGCCACTTCATTCTCACCATGGTGGCTCGACTGGGCTTCGTCTGCGTGAGCCTATCTCGGGGCACTGCGAGCTTGCACATGTGAGCGGCGCGGATTAGAGGGCGCCCCTCCTCTCGTAACCGCTCGTCCCCTCGACTGTGGCGCAACCCTTTCTTCATGAATAATCTCGTTTAGGTTGCACTCACGAGCTTGGCGTTCCTGGATACAGGCAGATTTCTTTGGTGCCATCCTGCCAAAGCCAAAATAATTGGTGGAGTTAGGTACTATTGTCAGATGCATTGTTACTTCTTTAGTTCTTAAGATTTAGAAAACAGCACGCACACGTACAATCATTCAAAGAGTGAAAAGAAGCAAATCACACATATCACACAACCATGGTTATATTACAAGTGGTAACAGGTCATAACTACAGAATCTGGAATTTCATCTGCAGGTCACACTACGGGAGTCATACTAAGCGCATCTCAAAAATCCGTTGCCACAAGCAACGTCATCCACCACTACAAAGGTGGGCCTCCCTAACTAGCCTAGTGGAAGCAAAAGAGTAGTCATCTCAACAACTACAGCTGCTCGAACTCCCTCGCTGGTGTCCACCAAAAACCAGCGTCCAGCAACAAAATCCTCCTACTCTTCGTCACCGTGAGTCGGCGGCTGGCTCGGACCGGCCACAGGCTTCACCTCCGTGGCTGAAGTGTCGGCTCCACGGGGTGCCTGCGCACGGCCTACGGTAAACCCAACCACCTCTACACTGGAGTCGAGCTCTGACTCCTCCTCCATCGGCTCGTCGGAGTCGTCGCGCAGGTCCGGCTCACCCGCACTAAGTGCACGGGCGAGAGGGCTCCTGCGGCTACAACCCTCGCCGTCCTGAAGTGGAGGAAGCTGCGCCACCCGTGTGTAGATGGCGTCACGAGTCTCCTGGTCCAGCACCGGCGCGTGGGGTGGCAACACCACCCTCCCGTCGGAGAGGCGCACCAGACTACTCTTGCGAGGAGTGATCCTGGTGCGGGGGCCTCGGCGTACTGAAGCACTCTCGGCCGATGCTGGGGAGCTGTGTGCTCCCACTCCCGACACACTCTTTCTCACACCTCTGCGAGTCGGAGGGTACGGGGAGCGCATCTGGGCGCGCAACTGACGCCTCAGAATCCTCACATGCCGCTGATGAGAGTCGTGCTGGTTCGCGAGGCTTCGCTTGAGCCCCTCCTTCGTCGCCTGTGCCGCGGTGAGCTCGGCACGGGCAGCAGCAAGCTGGTGCAGCGCTGAGTCACGCTGCCCCTGTACGTCTCTGAGCTGAGTCTGCAACTCGTCCCGCTGCATCTGAGCAGCAGTCAACTGCACCTGAGCAGCGTCTCTCTGGGCGTGGGCGGTCTCTAGCTGCTCCTGCAACTCAGCCACCTGCCCCTCGGCGGAAAAGGCCCGAAGGGACTGTTGAAGCCACTGTCCCCTCACCACCTCGTAGAGTTGGTGATGCACGTGTAGGTACTGTGTCGTCTCCACAAGGGTGGAGTCATCAACGGTCCTGGTGGGGCCGTCGAGTGTGCCCATTCGGTGAACCCACGTCGGGTGAGTCGTGGAGAACACCGGGAAGTACCGCACTGGTGTGACGCCGGTGATGTCGAGGTTCACCGTACACACGTGCAGTAGCACCTCCCGTGCAGCACCCTGCAGAGCTGCACTGTAGGTGGGGCCCGTGGTCAGCGACGTCCACAGCGGTAGTGGATACGCCACCAAGGCCGCCTCCACCTCGTGTAGGACATATTCCTCGGCATCCAGACACCTCCAACGGTAGGACAACGCCATGGTGTACCCGAACCGTGCAAGCGTGCGGGTAAGGATCGCGGGAAACCCGTCGGTCCTACTCGCTCCTAGGCCAAGGTGGATCCATCCCTCAGAGGCCATCTGTAAGAGACAGCAAAAACATGGTCAGTACTATAAAGATAATATATAGCATAATATAAACGATACGCGAACTAACAAACACGTGTGGGACTATGCCCCACTAGAACGTAGTTTTTCCACGAAAACGTATCGTTCTAACCGTATGCTGCAACGTCTCACAACCTATAGTCTCATCCTACGGTCAAGTACGGCTCTGATACAACCCTGTGAGACCCCCTTTCAGAAAGGAGCGTCTGTGTGCCATCTGTACCATTCCCTGGATCCGTAGCTGGTACGCACATTCAGAACAAAATCGTACTTTATTACAACACACTACACAACCTACGAGGTTCGGCAAACAAGACTAGAGTACAAGCATGAGTCGGCACATCGACTCTAGACAAACCACACCTAGTCTATATACACACCACAGGCAACTTGACGGCGGAAGAGACTTCTACTCTTCATAGTCAGCATCTTCTTCATCATCCTCGTCTTCTGAGCAAAAGTAGCAACAACGGAAGGAGTGAGTACAAAGGTACTCAGCAAGTCCCAACAAAAAGTAGGTAAGGGGTTTCGCCGTAGCGAATCAAGGAAAGCTTGGGGGTAAGGTTTTGCGGAAAGCATGTTTTCATGCTAGCTCCCTATTAGAAAAGAGTTTAAAGAAGAGAGAAAAGCATTTGCTATATTTTAGTATAGTGGACCTGGGAAAGGTTTTCACCCCTCTCCGCAGTTCCCAAGTTTTATATTGGGCGTAAGCACTCTCGTGCCGGCCCTAGGCACACAGCCACACAATTTCAAAACACGGGTAGTTACACCCACTCACGCATCAAAGCAATGAATAAAGTCTAATCGTAGGGCGCCCGAACAGTAGCATGTCAATACCGTGACAACGGCCTATCCGGAAGGATTTTTAACTCTGCAGAGGTTGTACACTGTACCCACAGGTTACGCTACTCCTGATCATTAGAGTTACATAACACCTATCCCACATCTACGCAGTTTTCCACAGATTCCACCCAAGGTGCAAACAGGGGCCATCCCTCGGGGTTTTCCAGGCCGTCGATGACGCGTCGGTACATTCCCGGAGCCGAGTCGTGAATATCCACCGCATTCACGCCTTTTTCTGGTCCCCTCCAATCTCGAGTATTACCAAACCAGGGGCTATATCCGTAGGCTTACGCTCCCATGACGCGGGCAATTATCGTCGACGGCCAGGCAGCGAGTCATCTCACGCCCTTCTCCTGTTCTCTTGTGTCTTCACTACCGACCCCCCAGTGGTTCGATGTGGAAAGAATACGTAGAGAGAATAAGTCCTGCTCAAAAAGTACAGGTTCTGTGGTTGCACGGAAATTACCAAGTCGAGGGCTAACGAACCGGTCCTTATATGGCAGGGCTGGCGGTCTGGTCCACGGCAGGTGGACCATAGCGAAGCCTACACACCTATCACCATCACCTCAGGGGAGCCCCACCCCACGGCCAGAAACGTCCCCTCTTCACCTAGCACCAGTTGTTCTAAGCCCCATCCCTTTTGTTGATACTCACACCACCAAACTCTTTTTAACTCATATTGCAAATTAATGGTAAATGGTGTGGCGGTGTAGAGCACCGCAGATGGAGTCCTAAGCAATTCTAGTAACAAGGTAGTATCCGTTCCGTAAAACTAACTAGGAACAGAAATTCCTATAGTTATCAAGGACACGTCGGTAATGGTTTTCAAGGGAAATATCTATATTTATATAGCAAGTTACTGACATAAATATAAATACCTAAGATCAAATAGGCATTAAACTACACAATGTTTAACACATTCCAAAGTAGGCTAGCATCGCTGTCTATCGGCGCGGTAAATAAAACATGGGTTCAATGGGCTTAAGATGGGTTAGGACTTGCCTTCAGTTGCTTCTTCGAAGTCCGCTTCAGGCTCGAGTTCTTCAGGCTCTTCGGGCTCTTGGGCGGCTTCAACTTCTTCTTCTTCTGCTACAAGCAATAGTTACAAAAAGACTACCAAAGAACAGCTAAGAAACTAAGAAAAGAAACAAACACCTAACAAGTTATGGAGTTTGAGTTGGCTAGGATGGTAGGTCTCATGATGTGGGTTCCAATGGTATGTTGATTGTGATGATCGGAGTTAGGATGTGGCGGCAAAGTTAGCGGCAATGTGCTATGACGGACTGCAGAAAAATATGTCTGGACACGGGGTTCGACCAGTGTCCATGCCCTCTGGGCACTCAGGTGCCTGAAATCGGAGATTTTCCTGTGGACCCGTGGGTTGTGGTGAAAGTTCGGGGTTTTCGTGGACACGTGAAAGTTCGGGGTTTCCGTGGACACGTGAAAGTTCGGGGTTTCTGTGGACACGTGAAAGTTCGGGGTTTCCGTGGACACGTGAAAGTTCGGCGTTTCCGTAGACACGTGAAAGTTCGGGGTTTTCGTGGACACGTGAAAGTTCGGGGTTTCTGTGGACACGGAAAAATTCGGGGTTTCCGTGGACACGTGAAAGTTCGGGGTTTTCGTGGACACGTGAAAGTTCAGGGTGTCCGTGGACACGTGAAAGTTTGGGGTTTCTGTAGACACGGGAAAGTTCGGGGTTCGAACGGGCCGGCCGCGCTCCCGACTTCGGTCCGCGTTCCCGGCACCTTGGCCACAAGTCTCGAGGCAACAACTAGCGTCCCGGAATCCTTGGGTTGAACTCTACGCAACGGTGGGGTTGGGGTTAGCATTCGGCTACTGCCAGAGCGGGAACGCGGCGTGCCAGTGCGCGCGCCGGACGCGCTCTGGACGCGCTCTGGCGCTTTGGACGCGCTCTGGGTGCGCAAGTTCGCGCGTGCGTTCCCGGCAGCACAATGCTCCGTTTGGTGCAAAATTTGGTGTGCACCTTCTCTATACCCAGGAACACACTGTGACGCGTGTGGTTTCACAGCTGGCTTGGGAACGACGGCCGGCGGCATGTGGGTGGCGGAGCACGGCGGTGACTCGAGTGGATCGGCCAAACGGCGCTACAGCTACCCATCTCTCGGGCTCGGTTAGCTTCCTAGGGGGCTTGTAGGGCTACCAATGCGAGGAATTGAAAGATGGCGGCGGGAAGGAGGTGTTCACCGAAGAGGGGTGGCGGCGGCCGGTTTCGGAGGAGAGGGCAAAATTGGTGGCGGAGGAGGTATTTTTCCGATGGGAAGAGAGCTGTGGGGGTACGCTGGGGTGCGGTGGAGCGAAGGAGACGCGCGGGCGCAGGGGGGAAGGTCTTTTATGGCCGGTGGAAGGTGTTGGCATATCCACGCCGGGAGCTCCATCGTGCGGCGATTTTGTCGGCTTCCCGAGCGCTCCATGGCTGCGTGGCATCGTTGCTTCGGTGGCTAGGGTCAGCGGTGCCAGCGCGGCCTCCACACTTGTCGGCAGGGCGGCACGTCGGCGTCCGGTCTTCAAAGCGTGACGACAAGGGCCACCGCTTCTCCCGGGCGTCAACGCCGTCACCCTCGTGTGCGCAGCGCGGCGGGGTTAGGTTGACGGCGACGAGCAACGTTGTCGTTGCTCTCCTCGACGCGGGGACGTCGGCGCGGCCGGGTGGAGCTGGCCCTCCCTGTCGACCAGTGCGCGCGGCGCTCTGTGCCAAGGAGGAAGACGACAGGGGGGGGGGAACACAGCTGGGCCAGA
>BCLG01001830.1:45175-56853 GCA_001602295.1 Zoysia matrella
GTGGAGCTGGCCCACCCTGTCGGCCAGTGCGCGCGGCGCTCTGTGCCAAGGAGGAAGACGACAGGGGGGGGAAAAACGCAGCTGGGCCAGAGAGAGAGAGAGCGGCAGACCGGGCCGGAGGAGAGAAAAAAAAAGGAAGTGGGCCGGCCTGGGAAAAGAATTTTCGGCCCACTAGCAAATTTCGGATTTCCCTCTTTCCTATTCTATGTGAATTCTAAATTGAATTTAGAGCTAAAGACTTTTGGAGATATCCAAACTCCAAATAAAAAAAAACTCGAGGCGAAAAAAAAGAGAAAATCAAACACTGGTCAAACTCCAAAGTTTTAAGTTTTCAAAATTTTGAATTTTATTAAGCTATTTCTAGCTTTAGTTCCTTTTAAAGGAAAATTTAAAATTTGGCCTAAATTAGGTTTGTCAAGGACATAGCCGTGCCCGACGGCAGCGTCGTAAGGCTGTGGGACGGCGAGCTGACGGCATCATCTTGGGGGCCGAAGAGGAGGGCTGGACTGGAATTTCAACTGTCACTGTAGAGATTGAATGGTTATTGTCATGTATAGTGTGATGTAGGAGAACTGGATGCTGTTAGTAGGGAATTGAGAGCATCAGCAGTCGATTACCTCGCGAGCTATCTCACACACAGCGACGATGGCCTCGGCAGTCAACAGTCGAGGATCCCAATCTCTTAGGACTTAGGAGGGGTTATATGACAATTCAATTTCACCCTTTGGAGTTGTAAGTTATGGCGGAGGGCAAATGTCTCTCATGTAAAAAGTGTACTAATGGGAGGACATAGATGAAAACCGCCAACCCATTCTTGCATCCATGAAATTGGTGAAATTGAGCCAAGGCTTCTTTTTGGATTTAGTATATTAATGTTTGGCATGATGATGTTAAGGCCCTGTACATTAGGAGAGCTTCTCCACCCAAAATGGCTTCGGCTCATATGGAGTCTTTGGCAATTGGCACTATAGTCAAAACGACTCATGGAAGCTGTTCTCGAAATGAATTAGAAGTACTCAAATGATGTTATCCAGTTGTTTGTGCTGTCGTGTAATCCTATTTAAGGAGGATTAGAATAAAGGAGTCAATAAAACACCACAAATACTTGGAATAAAACATGGTTAGGATAATACGCTTAGGTCAGCTGAGAAAAATACAGGGTCTTGTCGACATCACTGGGTGTAAACGTTTTTTATGTTTTTCTTTTCAAAAGATGGATACTGATTGAGGGACACAATACGACTTGATGGAATAGTATACTCCAGTAGACAATTAAGGTGATGGGTCTTGACGTCTATCCTAACTGAACATTCATCAAATTTATATAGTGAACCCCCTTGGAGGTTCATAGTGGCAGCTGGCAGGCAGCAGCATGATGCTTCCTGTTTTTCTATGTTCATTCAGTATACCTTAAAGCAATATAACGATGGCTAGATGACAACACAAAATCCGGTACTGGTAAACAGTCCTGGATTTATTAGGATCTTTCGGGAGCGAAATGCGGCCATGCGGGCATTTGGATCAGCACCATTGTTCTCACAAAAGCTTCCACGAAGATTAGATGAAGTGGTAAAGGAATTGTCAGATGCTTTCAATTATGTAGAAGAATTACTTACCGGAAAGTTATTTAAATACTCTGTGATATGAACAAGCGTCGATTGTAAACTGGGATAGCCGGGGATGGCAATTGTTTCAAGCCGTTCATGTTGGCACTGCTAGAGCAAAACTGCCGCCAAATACAAGGGGTCATGAATTTTGTGGTGGTAGTGGTGGACAAAACAACAACGACGACATAGCTTTTTTGCTATGGATCTCAAAAGATCCACAATATTTAGCAGTCGCCGGGATTACTGAGGTAGATCATCTCTCTTTCTTTCATCTCCTAGGAGGTAAAACTTCGAATCAATTAGAAACCATCAAATTTTGGGGAAAAAATAGTACATACGATGTCTCCGGCGAAATTTTTTTTATGGTGCAATTTCTTTCTTGATGATGACGTTTATTTTTAAAATAGTCACTTATCTAATATACAACACATGCAACTTTTTATAACTTATTGATTCCTTTCCAACTTAACTATTATAATAATTATTATAATAGTTTGGCATAGAAAACTTTGTCAGTCTGTTGCCGTGGCTTTCTTTGTCAAGCTGTGACAAGCTCTCATTCGACCACAAGTTTGGCATAGAAAACTTTGTTTTTGGAACTTGTTGAAATGATTAGGATTTTTCATGAACTGAATTACTGGAATTTGGAGTCGTTGAATGTCAATGGAACCTTTTTCAAATTTTATGGCATGGAAGTCATGAGGAAAAGCACTCTCAATTCATTAAAAGAGGAGAAATGAGCACATACATTGACTCGACTAGGAATCGAACGCACGCCGGCATCTAAACTAGCTGAGCTATTGCTCAGTTCTCATATCAATCGAACCTAAATGGCCTGACTTTATTACTTATCGAAAACCGAATGACTCTTCCGTGTGGTGGCTTCGAAGTCAAAATCGATGTTTGACCATTTCATTTTATTTAAAAAATTTACAAAAATAAAAAAATAAACAAGACATGGTTAAAGTTTTACGAATAACGAATCATTTCGCAATAAAATAAATAATATTTTCACAAATTTTTTAAATAAGACAAATAGTCAAAAGTAGATGTTTGAAAATCTAAAAAAAACTTATTTTTCGGACGGAGCATACTCAGCCGGAGCAGGAGAAGGAGCAGGGGCAGGCAGCCCACTGCTGCACGTATTTGATTCTCCGTTTTATTCAAAATTGTAAAAAAATATTTATTTTGCTGTGATTTATTTTATCATAAAAAATACTTTAAACATGATATGTTTATTTTTATATTTCTAAATTTTTTTAATAAGACGTGATCGAATATATTGTAAATCAGAAGTGTTAATAATTTAGAGACGAAGTTAGTAATAATTAGGGCAATACGGTAATGCAGTTTATGACGAGGCCACTTTCTTGCTTTGATTTGATCATGGCCACCCCATGAGAATCGAGAAGCCTCAAGCTACGTCTCGGGTGTCTAATTTAGAGAGCAGATTTCTTGATCACCGCGGGGACTTCCTTGGTCTGCAGCAGCATGGCATCATTGGCCGGTACACGCAGCAGCTTAGCCATCTCCTTCACCATCCTGTCCATGGCGAGGCTGGGCAGACACAAGGGCACTGCGACGCCATGCTCTCCCTTTTCATTCTTGAGAGGAAAGAGGAAGCTGGAGATCCAAGGCAACATGGGGGCTGCGGTAGGTTCTGCCGGCCCACCGTAAGTCGGCTTGCCCCACCCGAAGTCGAGATCTCCGAACTTGGCCCTCGCCGTGTCTGACACCGCGTACATGCAAGTCGTGGTCGATGGCATGCAACCCGTTCCCCTTTGTAGCACCGTGATGTCGGCCATCGACCACATGTACTCCATATCCACCTCGTCCTTGGCCTTCTTTATCAGCTCCACAGCGTAGCTCAGTGGATTTACGCAGAGCGCGTGCGCCGTGGATATAGCAACCGGTGTCGCGAACGCGTTCCCGTAGTAGCCGGTGGGGATGCCGACACCGTCGGTTCCCTTGAGGCCACGGGCGTCGACGGGAAAGGATATTCTCATTTGCTGGTTAGGGTCCGGTGAAAGTGCTACAGTTCGGCACTTCCAAAGGCACCCGACCACGGTGTCAAACCTTGTGGCGTTCTTCTGGAGGTGCGGAGCAAGTTGGGCCCGTAGCGCGGCCGCCTCTTTGTGCCCGAAGAAGAACGTGTGCCACACCATTTGATCGAGCGGCATGGTGATGCTCTTGGCGTCTGGTACATTGTTGTCGAACTCACGGTGAGGGAAACAAGGTCGTGGTGGATTGCGCGCCTCTAGCACCTCCCGTTGCCAAACAGGCCGTATCGTCGGCGCCAGCGCGCCCCGCGCGAGCTCCGCCACCGCGCCTAGGAACTGCGTCAGTCCCTGCCCGTCTGCCATGGTGTGGTTCATACGCACCGCCAACGCGAAGCCTCCGCATGCCAGCCGTGTAACCTGATATAGATGGAGTATATTTTTTAAGGTGAGACCGGTGTGTGTTTTTGTTTTCATATTATATAAAAAATCTGGAATATATTTTTGAAGAAAATTTCTAGAATACTCCACATGGCAATCACATAAAAAAAAAAGACATACTATGCCAACGATGTACTCCTACCTGAAATAATAGGAGGGGGGAATTTAGGATGGCGGAAGAACGAGGGACGTCGGAGATGAGCTCCTCGATGCAGGGGAACGGCGGTTGCGGGGCATCACCGAACAGCTCAAGGTGGATGTCGGTGTCCGCTTCGACGAACAGCACGCCCTGACCAGCGCAATCCACGGCGAGCTTGCGCCCTCCTAGTTCTTTGAGGCGCCCTGCCCACGGGTAGTAGTACACAAGAGCCTTTGCGATGGCGTCCCGGATGACCACCACAGGATCCACCCCGCTCATGGACTCCTTCCTGCGGTAGAAATGGATGGCGGAGATGTGAGCCCGCAGCCTATCATGGTCGTCGATGTCTGACAGCCGCTTCAGCTCGTGAGCCGTCGGGGCCGCCGGAGCTACGAGCACCGCCGGGCGCCTGCGCACCGTGAACTTCAACAATGCCGTCGCACCAGCCATTGGAGCTACGTAGCAGGGACTAATATTGGGCAATGCCAATACGGAGAGTATGACACGATGTCTTGTGGAGAGTGGATTGGCAGCTTAGGCTACATTTATTGCTGCAAAGGAGATGAGATGATGGCAGTTGAGTTTCGTGATTGAGCATCCAGAGATTTGGTTATAATCCAGTGGTGGATAGTTTAGTCATGTGCACAATTTAAAAATCTTGTGGGGGTATGTAATACTAGTAAGCCACTGGATAGTTTATTCATGTGCACAATTTAAAAATCTTGTGGGGGTATGTAATACTAGTAAGCTCTTATCATATCCTGTCCTGCGACGTAGTCCCAAGGATACCGACAAGGAAGAACTTTGCTGCTCCCATCAGTAATGTACCAGCATCTCTTGCCGGCCACCGTAATTGGCAAATCAAACTGGTAGTAACTCTTCACCTAAACGTAATGACACAACGTCTCCAGACAGAAAGAAAACCTTTGAATAAAAGATTTGCTACTCGCTTTTAGATGAGCTTATACAACCTGTGTAGGAAAGGAGTTGGTCAAGTCAGAAAGCGGCTATAGCCTATAAACAGCACTCAGAGTATATACTAACAAGGAACCACTAAAATCAACTCGTTCCTACATTTTTTTGTTTGAGAATCAAGTTCCTACATTGACAACCAAGCATATGCCATTATGCCCAATTGTCCACATCCACAACTGGGATACTGTCAGCGATAACAACATTCATCCTAACAAGACCAACATTCATATTGCGGATGTCAATATCACAAACTCCGACCATAGGGCATAATTTAGAAAGACGAAAGGGAGGGCTCAGAAGCAGCCAAAGAGATGAAAAGATGAACCAAGTACAATTTGACGTGAGCAGAGCTACCTTGGGTGGTATTAGGTGATTGAATAACAGCACCTACAAAAAGAAATATCAGAACTCATGGAAGAGGAGAAGCGAGCTGAAATTTTGCCGACTGAAAACAACCACACTGAACAATCCACAGTCTTTGGGTTTTTGTAGTCGGTGCCTTTGTACTTGTGCTTCACTTCTGTTGGTGTTAGTGTGTTCTGTTTTATCTCTCGCTTTTGTCGAGAGTGGGTGGTGTTGTTCTCTTCCTCCCCCCTCTCCAGATGTATAGCTGAAAAGATTCTCAAAGTACTGGAGAACTGGAAGTGGAGTTGGATACAGAATGCTGGTGCAGACCTATACTCTTCCGAGCATGTATGGCCCATATGTGAAGGCCCATTAATTTGCAAAATGTACAACAGAAGGGAATCACCGATCTCACGCATCCTGGTTGATGTGAGGCCAACCATTGCATGCCTTCAGGAGACAAAGCTCCATCATGTCAGCCCTCTTCTAGCGCCTCAGTTCTTGGGAAATTCTCTGTCGAGTTTCTCTTTTCAACCGGCTGATGGTACGAGAGGAGGATTCTTGATTGCCTGGGATCCTTCTGCTGTCACTGCTGATCAGGCCATCATCTCAGATCACGCTGTCACTCTGATGATCAAACCTCGGTCCATAGCCACATCCTTTGCTCTGACAGCTGTTTATGGACCGAGTGAGGATGGCCTCAAACCTGCTTTCATAGAGGAGCTGATTGCTATCAAACCAGCAAGCCCCACGCCATGGCTGTGCGTTGGGGATTTCAACCTCATATACCAAGCAGCGGATAAGAACAATCTGAACCTCAACAGACGGTTGATGGGGAGTTTTCGTAGAACCTTGGACACATGTGAACTTTTTGAGTTTGCCTTTCAGAACCGTAAATATACATGGAGCAATGAGAGGGAAAATCCAACACTAGTACGTTTGGACCGGGGCATTTTGCAATAAGGAGTGGGATTTACTTTACACTAGTTATGGACTGCATGCTTTGTCCTCATCAATGTCTGACCATTGTCCCTTATTCCTGTGCCCTCAGCATCGGCCGGTTCAACCAGCTTCCTTAAAGTTCGAGGCTTTCTGGGTGAAAGTTCGTGGTTTTCAGGAGGTGGTCCAGTCGACATGGCATCAAGATGTACCGGGCATTTCACCTTTAAACATTCTTTAACACAACTTTCAGCGTACTGCTAAAGCTCTAAAAAGTTGGAGCAAGAGTTTGTTAAGTGATGCTCGTATGATGCTGCATATCGCTAATGAAGTTGTTCACCGCTTAGAGATTGCTCAAGAAAGCAGGCAACTGTCGGAAGATGAGCATGAGTTGAAAAGGGATCTGAAGGCAAGAATCTTAGGACTTGCTGCTATTGAAAGATCGCGTAGGCGTCAGTGTTTCATGATCACATGGCTGAAGGAAGGGGATGCTTGTACCAAGTTTTTTCATCTCAAAGCCAATGCCCAGAGACGAAAATATCCCCTTCCTCAAATGAGCTGACTCTTCACTTGTCTGGTCTTATGCTGAAAAACAGGAAGTGATCACTGATTATTTTCAGTCGGTATTGGGGACAAAACAAAGGAGAAGCAGAGGGTTTAACTGGGAGCAACTTGAGCTACAGCAGCTGCAACATTCTGGCTTGGATTTACCATTCACAGAACAGGAAATCTGGAACGCAATTCGCCTCACTCCCCCTGAAAAGGCGCCAGGTCCAGACGGTTTCAATGGTATTTTTCTACAGGGCCTACTGGCACATCATCAAGAATGATATTTTGGCAGGGTTTCAATGCCTCTACCATCTGAATGCAGGGCCTTTGCCCAAGTTGAATGGTGCCACCTTAGTGTTGCTGCCGAAGAAGGATCTAGTAGAAACTCCTGCAGACTTCGGCCGATCAGTCTAATACATTCCTTTGCAAAATTGTTCACCAAAATGCTTGCCCTGCGCCTCTCCTCACAGATGGACAGTTTGATCTCCAACTCACAGAGTGCTTTCATTATAAAGCGGTGTATTCAAGACAATTTCCTCTATTTTTGAAATTTGACCCGGGCTTATCACCGCAACCGTACGCCGGCTCTTCTATCGAAACTTGACATCTCCAAAGCATTCGACTCTGTGTCATGAGAATACTTATTGGACATGCTATGCAGTAGAGGTTTTCCAGCACGTTGGAGAAACTGGATTTTACTTCTCCTCAACACAGCTTCTACTTCAGTTCTGCTAAACGGTGCAGTTGGACCGGCAATCAACCATGAAAGAGGTTTGCGCCAAGGTGACCCTCTGTCACCGTATCTCTTTCTCCTGGCCATCGACACGCTACAGGGAGTTTTTCAGCAGGCGACAGAGGCGGGTCTCCTCACACTGCTGCGTGGCCGTAATGCCCGCCTCCGTCTATCCTTATACGCTGATGATGCGGTCCTCTTCCTCAATCCTACTTAGGAATGATGTTGACAGTGCCATGGCCATTTTGAAGGCGTTTGGAGATGCTACAGGACTGAGGATCAATGAAGCAAAGAGCTTGGTTGCTCCTATTCGTTGCACGGGCATTAACCTGGACGATGTCTTACATAATTTTCAAGGGCAGAAGGCGTCGTTCCCCCTCACATACTTGGGGCTGCCTTTGACTCTAGGGCGTCTTAGAATGGTACATCTCCAACTGATGCAGAACCGGGCAATGTCAAAATTATCAGGATGGCATGGCAAAATGATCAGCCTAGGTGGCCGTCGGGTGCTTGTGAGATCAATCCTCAGTTCTCTCCCCACCTATCTGTTGACGGCGTTGCAGCCCCCCAAGAAGTTCCTCAAAGATTTTTGACAAAATTCATCGCCGTTTCCTCTGTGCTGGCACTCAACAACTGCAAGGTGGCAAATGTAAAGATTAGCTGGGCAAGAGTCTGCCGTCCGTTGCAATGCGGTGGACTTGGCATTTTGGACCTTGAGCGTTTTGGGCTTGCTCTACGCCTTCGTTGGCTCTGGTTTCAGTGGACGGCGCCTCACAAACCATGGAATGGAATGCTGTTACCGCCTACCGGTCGACTCCACCGATGAGGCTCTGTTCGCAGCGGCGACAGTGGTAACAGTTCATAACGGCAAGCGGGCAAGGTTCTGGAAGTCCAGTTGGTTGAATCACCGGTCACCTGCTTCTATATTCCCGGCTCTCTTTTGTCACAGCAGAAGGAAGCACCGGACGGTGGCAGATGCTTTAGCAGAAGATCGTTGGATTCGTGACATAAGTCACAACCTCACTGTCCCGCTTATTGAAGAATTCGTGCAGCTCTGGACTCTGGTTGACGGCCTGAACCTGGCCTTGTCTGTGCCTGGAGAGGACACAATCTCATGGACACGCACTGCTTCGGGTGAGTACACCGCGAAATCTGCTTATGAACTTCAGTTTTGTGGTGGCACCTCCTCCTTCTTTTGTGATCGAGTCTGAAACATCTGGGCACCTTCTCGATGCAAATTCTTTATGTGGCTTTTGCTTCAAAATCGTGTCTGGACGGCGGATCAATTGCAACTCCGGGAGTGGCCAAAGTGCTATTTCTGTCAGTTGTGTCACCGCAACTTGGAGACAGTCCAGCATCTTCTGTTCGAGTGCCCGTTCTCCAAACAAATCTGGGCAGCCTTGGCGTTTTGGTTGCAGGAGCCAAGACTCAATCCGGAGAATTGGTCGCAGTAGAAGGAGCTCATTCTTGGTTCCTGATGCTTACTGATCAGTGGCCGCGCGCCACCCTCAAAGGCACCTGTTCCCTGCTCACTCTGACGATCTGGCTCATTTGGAGAGAGCGCAATGCCCGGGTCTTCGATGATAAGTTGCAACCAGTGTCACGCTTGGTAGCTGCGATCAAGGATGAAGTTGGACTTTGGGTTGCAGCGGGAGCAAAGCAGTTGGCTAAGGTTGTTTACAGAGCTAGCAAGTAGTAAGCGTAGTGTTTTTCCTCCGGTCTCTGCTGCCAGTTTGTAAATATTTGCATCCTGTACATTGACTTTCATCTCCTTATAATATAATGCCAGAATTTTTCGGGTCTTTCGAAAAAAAGGAGTTGCTAGGGATATATGCCAGATAGCATTTTCAGTTAGTAATAGCTCTCCTATCACTTCCTTGAGTACGTGAGACACATAAGTTGTGCACTATTCAGCAAAAGCATAGTAATTGGAACTTACTTTAAGGACCAAAACATCAACTGCTAATGTTTTTCATTATCTCGATATCTCATATAACAATAGCAGCATCTATATTTAGCAAACGTTGCTGTTTTCGAACAATTCAAGTTTTGCATACTACGGCGTCCGCCGGCCTTTGTGTCGCCACCAGATCTTTCCTCCAGGTCCAGTGCCGATCGATCTCTGCTCCTCTTCTCTGTCAAAAATGTCTCTGTTTGAGATTATGGAGCAGCAAAAAACTTATTCAAGCATGGCAGGCTTCGTTTTGCTAGCCCTCGGGGGAAAAAAAAAACGGTTCAAGCTAATCGGGCCGTCTCGTTCCTTAAAAAAAAAATCGGGCCGTCTTGCGACCCATACGACTCCAATTCTGTCGGCCTTCCTCAGTTCCTCTGCACTCCATCAACCGAGGCCCGCCGGCGTCCACATTGGGCCTCTTGGTGACGGAGATCTGCAAGACGCGCATAGTAAAGTTTTGTACTCCGAAGTTTGTCGTTGCTGCAGCTACGACTCCTATTACTACACACCAAAGACCTGTCGAAGTCACTGCCACAGGGGGCACGATAACAGTGAAAGATAACATATACTCCATATTGATATAAGTGCGTTACAGTATTGTTTATCGAGAAGACTCGGCCACGCATTATTGGGGAGTACTTTTTACACGGCAGCAGCACCATGCTTAAAGCGTCTCTTATGCAAAAGCAGGGGACTAGGGAGGCTGGACCCAGCACACACAATACGTTACCACACTTGTCAACCATAGGTAAGAGTACGACTCTGTAACATCGATCTCTCAAGGCTCGTCAGGTTTAAGGCTTCGACGGCATCGACACGGGCGACACGGACGAGCTAGTAGTAGCGGCAAAGATTTACAGCGAAATTACACACGAGAACATATACTGACACAACCCTCGGCTGCTCTGAGGACCGAGGAGGACGGTCCTGCTCCGTTCTTCAGTTTACTTGCGATTGGTTTTTCGTTGTGCAGTTACAGCCCGCAACAACGACCAGGCTGGCTGCTTCTCACAGGTCCAGCGAGCTGATCACAACCCTGTCGTGCAAAGTCACGGTGTCAAAACAATAAGCATGTTGGGTACTGCTAGATATGCATCTGAAGCTACTAGCAGTAGCGCCTACTGGTAAGTGTGGTCACTGTTTGGATGCAAAGCACGAACCAGTCGTAGACGGTGGGACTCCTCGGCGTGCCGGGGGCCTCGGCGCCGTCGGCCACGGCCATCCTGCCTTTCCGGCGGAACTTCTTCCAGCCCTCTCCCTTAGGCGTTGTGGCTGTTGCAACATGACAACATAAGGAAACATCAGGCACGGCGCTCATGCATGGATTAGAACTAGGTTTGCAGAAATCACGAACGAGACACCGTGCCAGCAGATGAAACACCAAAAAACCAACGCCGAAAAGGAGATGCCGCGACTTGAAAAAAACGAAAACGGTCAAGGGTCGCCACCTGCGCCGAAGGGGGTGTCCGGGCCGGCGCTGGCCGGGGAGGACGGCGTGGAGCTGGACTCGCTGCGCGGCGACGTCACGGTCAGCGCCGGGGGGCGCAGCATGGTCATGCTCCGCGTAACCGCAGGCACGCCGCCGCCGGGCCCCTCCGCCGTGGCCGACGCGGCAGCCGTGGAGGCAGAGGATGAGGACGGGGAGAAGGCGTCGTACTTGCGAAGCTTGCCGAGGCCGGAGTCCGGCCGCGGCCCGGCCACCGTGTCGTCCCACAGCTGGTCCAGGAGACCCATGCACCGGTGCACGTTTATGCCCTGCGCGTTCTACACTTGTTCCGTTGTTCGACCGTGTGTTTAGCTGGGAGTTCAGAGAGAGCCTCTTGCTCTGTTCTTGCTGTTTGCTGTTTGATGTTCTTCCCTTTGGGTTTGCTTTCCTTTCTTCTTGGAGGAACAAGAGGGGAGGGGAGTTTTATAGAGGAGTTTTGGGAGTGGAGAGAGAGAGAGCGGTTACGCGAGATATTTAAGGAGGGGGGGGGGGGGGGGGGGGGGGGGGGGGGGG
>BCLG01001830.1:59434-93237 GCA_001602295.1 Zoysia matrella
CCAAAGCTCCTGACGGAGGCGGCTGGAACCGAGAAAGAGGGAAAAATGAGTTAGGGTTAGGGTTGGAGACAACCCCAATTCTTTTATACCCTCCGAAAAAAGAGCGCATTCGTCAGATCTAGATCCCACGGTCCAGATCACGCGATGGTTAAATGGGCCAGATTTGGCCATGAGAGAGTGCGAATTTTCGGCCCAAGCCCAGGTTGGCTTGCATGAATTGCAACAGGCCAATGGGCCAGGCCGAATTTCAATTTCGACCCAAAAAAAAAGTTTTTCCATTTCTTTTTCAGAGGCATTTTTAATTGATTGATTAGATAATTTTTTTTACCTAATTAAATCTGTTAAAATTTGAACCAACGGGATAATTTTGACAGAACAAAAAAATAAAGTAAATGCTTCTGAAAATTAAAGAAATTTGTTTTCCGCTGCGTACTTAAAGAAATTATTTTCATTATTAAATTCGAACCAACGGGAGAATTTAATTTTGAAAAAATAGCAATAAATTTCAGATAATTATGATATTGTTATTTTCTGACCAACGTTGATAATAACAGTATTATAATTTTTGTAATTGACATTTTATGCATTATTTCTATTTCTGACCAACGGTGACATAGTTTTAATGTATAATATAAAATTGTGTGTCATATTTTTGACCAACGTTAAAAATAAGACATAATTTTATTGTTATTATGTTCTCACTTTATTTGATTTATTTACAGGCGGATACAACTTAATGAGTTGTATCAAAGAGATACCCACTCTCAAAGGTGACAACTATGGAGAGTGGAAGAAAAAGATAGACCTAGCGTTTATCTTGGCTGAGGTGGACTGGGTTCTCACCACAGCATGTCCCACTGAGCCTGAAGAGCCAGTGAGGAAAAAAAATGAGGTTGAGGCTGTTTGGTAGACCAGACAGAGAGACTATGCTCCCTTAAAGATATTCTATGACCTTGAGCATAGAAAATAGACCACAGCCAACAAGAAGTGTATGGCTGTGATAAAGAACACGATTGTGCCTGCAATTATGGGTTCAATCGCGGAGTGTGACATCGTCACAGAGTACGTTGAAAGAATAAAGAGTCAGTTTACTGGCTCTTCAAAGACATACGCCACATATGTTATTAAACAACTTGTAACAGAAAGGTACTCTGGTGGTAACGGTGGCATTAGAGAGCACATACTGAGAATGAGCAACATGGCATCTAAGCTCAAACTAATGGATCTAGGTCTCAAGGATGCACTCCTTATCCATCTGATTTTTTGCTTCTTTGCCAAAAGAGTTTAACACATTTGTTGTCAACTACAATATGCAACCCGAGTCTTGGGATTTGGAAAAGTGCAGAGCAATGTGTGTGTAAGAGGAGGACAGAATTAAAGCTTCACATGGTGGTTCTATCAACTATGTGAAAGATAACAAAAAAAAGAACTTCAACAGCTACTCCTCAAAGAACAAGGGAAAAGCCCCTGTCCATCAGCCTCAACAGAACAAATTTGCAGTAGACAAGGATCAGTGTCTTCACTGCAAGAAGACGGGACACTACAAGAAGGATTGTCCCTCCTATTTAAAGATGATCATGGCAAAAAAAGGCGAGAACATTATTACCTTTATAAATGAATCTCTATATGTGCAATATTCGAAATCTACTTGGTGGATTGACTCTGGAGCAACTGTTCATGTTGCTAATTTGTTGCAGGGATTCTGTTCGACGAGGACTACGCAAAGAAGAGAAAGATGCATTAAAGTTGCAAATGGAGTTCAAGCTGAAGTTGAAGCCGTTGGCGATCTTTCATTAGAGCTAGCTGATGGCTTTATTCTTATACTTAGAGATGTTCTCTATGTACCCTCTCTACAGAGGAATTTGATTAGTGTTTCATGTTTGGATAATGATGGTTATGATTGTCATTTTGGAAATGGCAAGTGTGAAATAATGTTTAATAAAGAATGTGTTGGTCTTACCATCTTACAAAATGAGCTTTATTTGTTATCACTACGTGATGATGTAAATGTCGTATGCGATAATGAGAACGTTGCGTGCGAGATAAACGAATCCTCGTCCATCAATGAAAATAGAAAACGAAAAAGAACTCTAGATGAGTTATCGAAATTATGGCACTGTCGTTTAGGCCATATTTCGAGGGGGAGAATAGAAAGACTAGTTAAGAATGATATTCTTCCTCCACTAGAGTTCTCAGACTTAGAACAATGTCGAGATTGCATTAAAGGAAAATTTGTAAAGAAAATTAAAAAAGATGCAAAAAGAAGCACAGGAGTTCTATAAATTATTCACACGAATATTTGTGGTCCTTTTTCTGTGAAGAGTATAGATGGTTATGACTCGTTCATAACATTTACGGATGATTACTCTTGATATGGATATATTTATCCAATCAAAGAAAGAAATGAAGCCTTGGATAAATTTAAGATATTTAAGGCTGAAGTTGAAAACCAACACGATTTAAAGATAAAGATAGTCCGATCTGATCGTGGAGGGGAGTACTACGGTCGGCATACCCCGTATGGACAGGTTCTTGGACCTTTTGCAAGGTTTCTACAGGAAAATAGAATAGTGGCCCAGTATTCTACACCAAGCGAACCTCAGCAAAATGGTGTAGCTGAAAGACGCAACCGTACCTTGATGGATATGGTGCGAAGTATGATGAACTATTCTACACTGCCATTGAGCTTGTGGATGGAGGCGTTAAAAACCGCCATTCATATTCTCAACAGAGTACCCAGTAAATCGGTGCCCAAAACACCGCACGAATTGTGGACAGGGAGAGTTCCCTTATTAAACCACTTACGAGTGTGGGGGAGCCTAGCTGAGGCCAAAGTATTTAACCCAAACATTGAAAAACTAGATCCCAAAACAGTGAGTTGCCATTTTATTGGTTACCCAGAAAAGTCAAAAGGTTATCGTTTCTACTGTCCAAACAGACATACAAAGTTTATAGAAACGAGACACGCTGTCTTCTTAGAGGATGAGATGATGAGGGGGAGCATGGTAGCTCGAGATATTGACCTTGAAGAGAAGCGGGCGTATGCGCCCACTCCGATGATTCAAGAGCCATTCTTTACATTACCTGCTGTCGCTGCACCGACAGTGCGAGATACTGTGGTGCAAGCACCTGTTATTGTTCCTCCTGTGGCAACAATGAATGAGAATGAGGAACCTGTTCCTCAGGATCTAATAGAACCCATTGCCACAGATGAAGGGGAGCAAAAACAACCTCAAACAGAAAATGCACAGAATGAAGAGGCTCCGAGAAGGTCTCAAAGAGTAAAAAAATCAGCTATTCCTAATGACTATGAAGTTTATCAGACAAAAAAATTTCAAATGAAGGATGATCCCACCTCATTTAAAGAAGCCATGAGAAGTAAAAACTCTTCAAAATGGCTTGAGGCCATGGAAGAAGAAATGAAGTCCATGAAGGCTAATAAAGTCTGGGACTTGGAAGTAATTCCTAAAGGAGCCAAAACAGTAGGCTGTAAATGGGTCTACAAGACAAAACTCGACTCCCAAGGGAATGTAGAAAGATATAAAGCACAACTCGTGGCAAAAGACTTTACTCAAAGAGAAGGGATTGATTACAATGAGACATTTTCTCCGGTCTCATGTAAAGATTCCTTCAGAATTATAATGGCACTAGTGGCTCATTATGATTTAGAGTTACATCAAATAGATGTAAAGACAGCATTCCTAAATGGAGATTTAGAGAAAAATATTTACATGGCACAACCGAAAGGTTTTATCATGGAAGGAAATGAAAGAATGTGATGCCGTCTAAAGAAATTGATTTATGGGTTAAAGCAAGCTTCAAGACAGTGGTACTTGAAGTTTGATAGCACCATAAAAAAATTTGGGTTTAAAGAAAATATAGAGGACAACTGTGTTTATTCAAAGTTTAAAGATGGGAAGTTTATCTTCCTAATCCTGTATGTGGATGATATCCTACTAGCTAGTAGTGACGTCAGTCTGCTACTGGAGACAAAGAAGGTTTTGTCTTCAAACTTTGATATGAAAGATCTTGGTGAAGCTTCATTCGTTCTGGGAATTGAAATTCACCGAGATAGAAACAAAGGGGTATTGGGACTGTCACAAAAAGCATACATAGAGAAAGTTTTAAAGAAATATGGTATGCATAAATGTAGTCTATCACCTGCACCTATAGTCAAGGGCGACAGATATGGAGATTTTCAATGCCCCAGGAACCAATATGAGATCGATCAAATGAAAGCGGTTCCATATGCTTCAGCTGTCGGAAGCTTACAGTATGCTCAAGTATGTACACGCCCTGACTTAGCATTTGTTACCGGGTTACTTGACAGATTCCAGAGCAATCCTAGAATAGAGCATTGAAAATTGATAAAGAAAGTCTTACGTTATTTGCAAGGAACAAAAGGCCTTATGATGACATACAAAAAATCAGATTCACTCTATATAGTGGGGTATACAGATTCTGATTATGCGGGAGATGATAGAAAGTCTACATCCGGACATGTGTTTACTCTCGCTGGAGGAGCTATTTCGTGAAAAAGCTCGAAGCAAATCGTCACTACATCGTCCACAATGTATGCCGAGTTTGTTGCATGTTATGAGGCTACGGGGCAGGTGAACTGTCTTAAGAAGTTCATACCCGGTTTAAAAGTGGTTGACGACATCTATGGATCACTTAAATTGTACTGCGATAATGAACCCGCAGTAACGTATGCACACAACAATAAGTCAAGTGGTGCTGCCAAACACATTGACATAAAGTATTACGTTGTGAAAGATAAAGTTCGGGATCAAATCATAAGTCTTAAGCATATAAGCACCGCAAAGATGCTAGCGGATCCGCTTACTAAAGGCTTACCACCCAAAGTATTTATTGAATATGTTGCCGGCATGGGTTTAAGGGAAAGTATGTGATTCCTGAACTAAAAGATGGCCCAAAATGTATAGTAACTAATTCAGAATAGAAAAATATATTGTAACTGTTAAGTCTAGCGACGATTGATCGTGACGATGAGACAGTTCTATGCATTAATCTGTAATGGAATGAGTGAAGTTAAAAAGTAATAAAGATAAAAGTATAAAGTGAGATAATGGGGAGAATGTTAGAAATTGATCTCCACCCATTTTGGTCTAACGGTCTTAATGGGCCTTTGACCTAATCGCGTCCTGATCGGAGGCGTCCAGCCCATTATGGCTGGTGGGCCTCTGTCGCTAGCGCCACAATAAATAGAGGTGGAGGGCCGGCCGAAACTTATGATCTAAGTTCGTCCGTACCGCCGCACCCCACCAACATCTCTAAATCCGATCTGTGAGGGGGCGCTGTGCCGACGAGAAGCACCACCGCCGTCACCACCATGATGACCGTCGTCACCGGGAGATCGACGACGTCGCCGTGACTTCTACGCCAATGTCCTCTCCACCGAACAACGCTGCCCTAGCGCAGAGGACCGCACCGACAAAGGGCAGATGACCGAATCGTCTTTCACGACTCTGACGACCAGATCCGAAGGTATTGACCATCTCCGAACCACAGATCTATTATCGATACGAAACTCTCGGATCTGCACTCCTAGACCTAAAAGAAAATATTACAACACCATGTTCTTAGCCGATAAGATAAAGCTCCCATCAACGTTGAAAAGTGCGCAAAGAGTCCGCTTTGGATAACGCAGGGGTCACTGTCTGACAGTAAATATCGATCTGGACTACTGTCTTCCTCGTTCCACCCTTCTTTTTTTCTCCACTCGATCCTACCAATAAGACTGATTGGAGTTGTCGTGGTCGACGTTGCTTGGCTCGCAGGACTCGAATTGCGGCGCAGATGTACTCTCCTTTAGGCTGCGTTCGGTTTGAAGAAGGGATTGAGGTGGAACGAGGGATTGAATCCTCATTTAGAGAGTAATGAATTTATTCTCCCTCTAATTCATTTGGATCAAGTCATAACCGAGCGCAGCCTTGGCTTTTTCGCACTTTTGCTGCGCTGGCGCTTTGTTGGTTTCCTGCCCCTCTTTGCCGCGAATAGAGGATCGATCATGCCATCACCTGGATTGCTCCTCGCTATACGTATCGATGGGAGCTTGGCTGATGGAGAGATTTAGGTTCTCCTGTGTGTTGCGAGGACGTCTCTAGTACATGGGATTGGATTCTCTTCAAACACTGTTTTTGTGCTGATTGTGGTAGTCGATGCCGGATCCGCAACTAGCTTTACTCTCTGACTATTGAATTGCAGTGCAACTATAAATCTGGATGGATATTAAGAGACGGTTCCCTAAGCAATACACATTGCTCTTTCAATCTTTGGGCTGAAGGTGTCTTTATTGGGCTGGGAGCAGTGAAAGCGACATATTCAGCCCATTTTATTTCTCCGTTCTGGTCTGGGAGCGTCTAGTTTCAGATTTGCAGCAGCCATACCACCTCACTTCTCATGGTCACCAGCTAGCGCAACTGCACTACTAACATTTTAAGTTTGTTAGTAGTTTAACATATCCCTCTCACACCCGTCCATCGATCCTTCATTCCTTCTCCACAAATAAAAAAAACACATCTTTTTATTCCTTTCCAGCATAGATCCATCGAGCTGTTCGTACGAACTGTTGCGGTGCCATGGCTGTATGCGCTTCACTGTCTGAACGCAACGCGTTACTCCATGTATTCCAGCTCCGAAGTCGCGAACTCATCATGGAACAAGAAGCATCAGAGTCGACGGCACCTAGGTCACATTTCGGAAGCATCAGGCTTGCAAGCTTTCTTTTCCAGTAATCTAACATAATAATAGAAGAAGATTTTCAGAACTGAACGGAAATAAAAGCCTGTGTTTGGAGGCTGGAAGTTCTGCGCTCCTAGATGTCATGAGAAGCCAATGTTCAGATCGAACTATTTGAACGTTGGAGTACGGTCACTGACTGATCAGACCGACACTGACTGCACCGGTTAGTGACTGATCGCTGCCGACAGTAAGCTACTAACCGCTGAATAATCAAGGCCACCGGAAAGCAGGGCCGCCGCGCCAATCACCTCCGATTCCCCACACCGGGTTCCCCTCGAGGCCTCGACCTACCTCAGTCACATGGCTCTCCCTCCCTTTTCCCTCTCGGCCTCGTCCTCGCCGCCTCGCCGGCCGCCGCTCGCTCGCTCGCTTCCGTCGCCTTTCGGTGGGCGGGGCACGCGACGTCGCCGAGTGCGCGAACCAGACGTACGTCGTCTCATGTGATCCATGGGGCGGGGCGGGAGGTACGTACGTACGCGTCCCGTGAAGACAGGTAGCAGCTGGTCCGTCATGTGCTCGCACGTTGCCGCGCCCCGCTTTGCAAGCGATGCCTCTGGCCTTATCTGAGGATCCAGCACCGTCGACGAACACGTATGAGTTTGTACTTGCTTGAGCAGTAATTTAGTACCCAAACATGAGGCGATAAGAACTCATTGTTACGGCTTAAAAACACGAGCCGGATCAGGGATCACAGCGCCCACGCATGGTGTTCGTGCCATGTGTTAACGGTTGTTTGGCACGTTAAGCAAAGCAATGTAAAGTCGACGAATATACTTTATCCTTGTTTACTGGTCGGCCAGACTGCCACCCAAAGTCATTAGTTATTGAACGCAACTGATTAGTACGATTTTGCTTGAAAATGGTGATCAAATATAGCAGCAAGCATCCGGGATTGACATCATCTATATTCGTGATTTCAAAAAGTCACAGTGGATGACATGTAGGCCATCCGCGGTGCCTGACCCATATGTTAGCCAACGGGACTTCATGAAGGTAGGAGATATTGATTCCAGCGTCCAGTGTTTCGAGCACGGGCCCTGTTCCTGCCGTGTCTTGCCAGCGAGACGAACATAAACAATCGCGCAGGGAGAATTCCTTGCGATTAAACATTTGCACCGGCAGGCAGGCAGGATCATGCTCTCGATACTTGCATCGATCGGACACAATAATGCAGCCATGTTCTTGTGTAAAGTGTGAACTGCAAAAGTTGATCAAGCCTGCTGTTGTGAAATCTCCAGCACGCATCCTGATCTCAGGGATGGATGGATCAGTGTTGTTTCGTGCCACTGGCAATGTGTAAATTAGTTTGCCTGCGTAACTTGCAAGCTACTAGTCATCAATTGTTTTTTTCCATCGTGGCCAACGTTAAGGTACCTAAGCAAGCTAGCTAAGTAGAGTAGCTTAACCGGATGCATCGAACACTGCAGGGTGTTCTTGGGCAACACGCCGGCGATTAGCTAATCAAGCATTTTAAACTATAATCCATAAACAGGAATCTTTTTTATTCGCTGCGCCATGTTACCCTCTCGATGGAGTACGAACGAGTACGACCGGGTTATATAATCGGCAGGGCTCCTGCTCGGCCTGAGGCCTGACACTGGCTCGTTCGTGAAATCGTTCTCAGGTCGATCCAGGCTCTCTCTCTCTCTCTCTCTCTCTCTCTCGATCCAAGAACGCCGCCACTGCTGTGTGTAACTGCAGCGAAGCCGTACGTACGTGTGCACCGCGTGATGGGCGACGACGGCGCGAAGGTGGCGACGGGGCTCAAGCAGATCATCCGGCTGCGTGAGCTGCTGCACAAGTGGCAGCCCATGGCGATGGGGTTGAAGCGGCAGCAGGAGGACGATGAGGAGGAGCACAAGGAGGAGGGGGACGCGGCGTCGGCGATCCCGCCGTTCGTGATGCGGCGGCTGCAGCGGACGGTGACGGCGGACTCGGACGACGAGAGCTTCCAGAGCCCGGAGCCGCCGCCGGACGTGCCCAAGGGGTACTGCCCGGTGTACGTGGGCCCCGAGCAGCGGCGGTTCGTGATCCCGACCAGCTACCTCGGCCACCCCGTGTTCCGGCTGCTGCTGGACAAGGCCGAGGAGGAGTTCGGGTTCCGGCACGAGGGCGCGCTCGCCATCCCTTGCGAGACCGAGGCCTTCAAGTACATACTCCAGTGCGTCGAGCGACACGACAAGGACCTCGCCGCCGGAGCCGACGGTACGTGACTAGTGTGCAGTGTGCTGACCCGAAAATTGATGATTTGATGATCCCGACAGTCATTTCTGACTTATATTTTTAATATAATATCATTGTTGCAGAAGGGAAGCCGGACGTGGGAGTCCAGCAGGAACCCGCGGTGAATCCTGCTTCGTAGGCTAGACGGCGTTTCTATGTTGTGAGCGCTGTTGTAATTTCTTTTCTATTTTTTTTCTTGGAAAAAACGAAGACTGCAATTTACAATGTCTTGTAGTCGGCAATGCATTATGGTCATGAATTCAATTGATCTGTCTAGTAGTAATTTCCAAGTACTATTGAGTTTTGACTCCTATTAAGTCATGTAGGTCTGTGATGGTAATTGGTTGAATTTAATCACTTGTTAATTATGAGATGATATCCATCTCTTGGTCAAGTTTTCAATGATTAAAATTAGCTTGAACTTGCCATGATTTTTCTGATGGTGGCCTGTGAGCAAGGTTTCTTCATGTTCCACTGTCTCTGCTTCAGTCAGAGCCGCTCTGACTGATCCAGAATTAGAAAACTGCAGGCGATTGCGCATATATGTCTCCTGCGATCTGCTACCTCACCATCTCTCGACGACGACTCGATGATCTTCTCCCGTTGCTTGGTCGCGAATCAAAATGCCCCAATCATGCAGTATGCCGTCCTCGCTCGGTTGCTGATGGACGACGACCGCGTCGGACGCTCACCATTGACTCACCTTGTTGCCGCCTTTACGTTATCGGTTACCCGCCGCACAAGCTCATCACCTTAATCGGCGGCGGCAGCCATGTCGACAGGGTCCTGTTCTCTGGACGACGACCGACCACGGAATCGTCGGCCTCGCGGCGCTCGCGCGCAATCCAATTTTCGGACTCCCGGCCGGACTCTCGGTCCCGGTGCGTAGCCTTCACTCGCACGTCAGCGCCGCTGCATCCATCGCCGGGCCGGCAGCTAGCTGTCGGGCGGACCCCAAGCATCCATCATCACCGTGCCGTGGCCACCATAGACGAACGAGACCGCGCGCCGGCTGGACGTGGGTGTTTGCTGCGACTGAGTTTTCATACCAGGGAAGCTGCGCGCGGGCGCGTGGAAAAGGCTAAAAGAGACGGACGCATTCGCTGCCCGCTCGGTCGGCCTGCTGGGCTGGCCTGCGGGCTGCTCGTCTGGGCTGGCCGATCTACGCGCAAGCGTGCGAGCGGGGAGGGCGAGGCTGAGGTGAGCTCGTTCCACTAGGTAGGTTGCTGGACCGGAGAGTAGGGGAGGGTTTGGGTTAAATTCTCGGTGGGCTTTAGGGTCCAATTAGTTTAGGAATTTCCTAGTTTAATTCTACGCCTTTTATTTTTTTAAAAAAAAAAATTAAACAAAAGCAATGCGATGCAATACAAAATAAATGACATGACATGCACGCAAGGCAAACTTAGAAATATTATTTACAAAAAAATATCCGACACAATTTTGTGAAATGCAACCTATTGGCTATGGCACGACAAGTCACAAGTTGGCAAAGTTTAATACTTTTTTGCTGACTCCGCACAGTTTAATATTTGTGAAGGTTTACATTCATGATGAGTAGCCATTTGAGAGTACATACACTTAGGGTAGATGCGATTCTAGCAGCTGCGGCTGTGGAAGACACAAGCTATTGTACAGTACTTTCTAGCTTTTTTTTTGGGTTGCAGATGCAGCCGTTCCCGGCTGTACAGGTATCTCGTCCGAACGAAGCCTAATTCAATGAAGCGTATTCAATACAAGTATGATTTGTGACCATGAAGTACGTACGTACGCACGTACTTGACGTAGTATGATCCCTGAACGTTTCGAGTTGTGTACGTAGAGTACTACGAGTACTGTACTAGATCTTACCGCAAGTCCAACAGCATATATATCCTTCTCCGATCCAGTAGTCAGTCACACAGAGTTGGGCTCTGTTGGTCCTCTGCACGCAGAGCTACCTGCGCCATCCTCGCGGCCGAATGAATGCCGCGGCAAAGAGTAGTTGCTGCAGATCCGTAATGAAAGCACTCTGTCCCCAGGCACTCGATCGACACCGTCGTGTAGTTGCAGCAAGATCCGTACGCCGGCAGCCCGGCTGGCCGGTCTTCGCCGCCGGCTGTGGCCCATCGGTCTGCACTTGAGCACGCCCCATGTTCTTGGGCTGCTGGTGCATGCATGGTGATCGGTGTGTTACTATTGTCAGACAGTCGAAACATGCAGTAATTTGGAGTACTACTCCTAAGGAACGATCTGCCTAGTCCATCGATCAGTAAATACGCTAGCTCTTCCTCCCGACAGGCACGTGCACGGGCGCGCGAAAGGCAAGCGCGACCAACCGGCCCGCCGGCCGGCCGGGAGGCGCCGGCGTAAATACGGTGGCGTTAGCGTAGACGTCACGACTGGGACGGCCGGCCGGCAGGAACTCGTCGAGCAGCACGGAGGCCGTCGCGCTCACGAGACGTACGTACGCGCGTGCGTCAGGTGTGCGTGGGATCGAAACGAGCGGACGGTGTTGCCGCCTCGGCTCGCCCCGCGCCGCGCGCGGCGGCAGCTCTGCACATTCTTCAATGCCGGGAGTCGCCCGCCCGCGCGTGCGCTGGCTCCACACCCGATAGCCGCGAGAGCGACGGGTACCCCCCGATGCCATGCACAGCGCAGCGCAGGTGGTCACACTCACCCGGACCATTGGGCCGGGGGCGCGCCCGTGTTCCGCGAGCCGCGCACATGGCGCGTCGCAACCGCAAGCGCGACGGCGCAACAGCCAGTGACCGAGCTGTTCCGGTCTCGCGGGCGGCTGCGTCACCCCATCGTCTGGCGTCCAGAAGCCGATGGTGTACGTGGCCAGACGAACGCGTCGCATGAACATGCGGCCGCAGTTCCCCGTCGATCCTATGGAGGAGAGGAGAGATGGATGGACAACGAGCATCGGAAGTTGGGAAACGCCAGCGCGGCGGGCGGATCCCGCATGCGTCGACTCCGAATTCGTCGTGGCGTCGCCTTCAGCGCACGCGCGCACGGCCACAAGGCCGGTCGACCGGTCTCTATCGCGCACGTTAACTGCGGAAATCGATCGACCACTCACTGGCTGCGCTTTTCCGTCGGACACCTGTTGCTCCAACCAATGGGCAGCCTTATTTCTGCATGAGAAAGAGGGACAATTTCCTCCCTTTTCCTTTTGGGTGGACAATGGCCGGTCACTGGCTCACTCCTACTACGTGGCTGCATTTTGCCCTGCTACGATCACCTAGTATAATATGGAACGCCTCGTCGGAGTTCTCATCCTTCGGTTCGCTCTCCGACATTATATTCGCAGCCTTAGCTGTTTGAGGGCTACGCATTCTACTATATATATACACCAAGAATAAATAAGCTGGCCGACACTATATGCAGCGTCGCCATCCCCAGAGATATGCATCAGTTAGCTGTTAGCAAGTCCAGTTCGTTATTAGCTCTCGCATTCAGTCGATCTCTCTATGGTAATGAACCAGTTAATCATCTGTTAGCAAGACGGTGTTGTCACTGGTGCAGCACTGCCGATAGATCAACATTGATTCACTCTAATTAAGCACACAAGATTATGTCGCTGTGAAATTAAGTACAACCCGGTACGAGTATCACTGTCTGTAGGCTCTAATTAGCCAATGCAAGGAGAAGACCCGGCGATCATGGTCACCCCCGACGCGCGCAGACGCAGCGGCACTCTAAATGCGATGGATCGAGATAGCCCCGAACTGCTCAAACCACCATGCAGCAACATGGCGCCATGTTCATCAGACAGTGTAACGGACGGGGTCGGTCTGGGAGGTGGACGGGCCACCTAACCTGGAGCAGCCAACTAACTTCATTGAGCCGACCAGCTACATATAGCACATTACCACGCTACTGCAATGCGCATCTACGTAGAAACCCAACCGTCAAAACCAGCACTACTTTGCATTACGACTCTCGATTGAAGCGGAAATCTCTCAAACCCAATAGTTACTCCTGCACTGTACTCTGTACCGTCTAATGTGCAGAGGACCACCTGTTTCTGTTTTAACGTTTGGTGAAGCTAATAACGAAGGGCGTGTCATTGTGGTTGGTGACTCAAGATCCTTCTAGCTAATAATGTAGCCTCACCGTGCCATGCTTTAAGGGCGCTTGGCAGGACAACTAAATTTTTTTATATATATAGATTCTTTTCAATGCAATAGTATCTAACTCGTATGCTGATATAGTTTTTCGTTATAGACCTTTACAGGCTGTGCCTCTGGATGTCATGGTGTGCAGACTGATATTGAGATTTAGTACATTCCTAAGGGAAAAATGGTACTGTAGTACATTAGAGTATCTCTACTTGTAGGAGTTTAGTCCTTCACATTAATGGGTTACAGCGAGGGAGGGACCGGATGAAAACCCTATCTTAATCAAAGCCGGCACTTCTTTTAATTTGCGGGAGTAACAGCAAAGGATTGGCCTACTGGCTTTTTAATCCAACAGTGAGAGCGTTCTGTTTGTCCCCAGCATTGCTGCTTTAGTGTTGGAGTCCCACAGAGTCAATCATTGACCCTAACATTTTAGCACTATCTAATTCCATTGTCTGGGTTCATGTATACTAGCTAGTCTATGCATACGTGATCAATTTTGAAAATGTCAAAAAAAAAAAACGTAGCATGATGGTATCTTATTTTTCATGTTTACTTCACTTCAGATCTGCGCATTCCCATTTAAAGAATACACAAATGTTCGTCTATGCTACCTAGGACAAGGAATCATGAAAATTTCAGGATATAAAATTGATGCTAAACTTAACTCTATTTGAATTTTGAACAGAATGGTATGAAGGCTAATAAGACAATGGCATGAAGATTATTACCTTCTGCTCCAACCATATATATCAGGGGACCAGAGAAACGCTTTACATTACCTACCTACTGAAGCGGTCCCAGTTAGTATGCATGTCTGAAAGGTTTTAAGCGTCGTCAGTGATTAAGCGCAGATGATTAAGCTTGCGTGCAAAGGGGCCATGACAGCCCGGACTCAAGCTCATCTAATTGCGTGCACCAAACTCCTATTTAAGCCCTCTGATTAGAAAACAAGGATTTGCTGTAATCGAGTTCATGTTGCTTTCGACATTCACATGATGGCTAATTAATCATTGGATTTGATTGATCAAATTAAGTTGCTTTTTTGGGTTTATGAACAAGCCAGCTGTCATATCATTGTGTGGGGGATAGAATGAAAACAATGGATTTTGTTCCAAAATTTTGTATCTGTGGTTTATGCAAATGAAAGTGATATTTCGTCTGTCAAATTTTAATCTTGCTCTAACATCTGACTAGTTCTGAGACTTTAGGTTTGGTCACCATTGATGTCACTGTTTTCTCTGGTCTCTCAGACTGTACATTACATTGTTCTTTCTGTTATTACTGTGAATGGCTCCAAGTGAAAGAATCCCAGAAGAGAGCAACTCTCATGAAGAAAATGAGCATGTAATACTTTATACAGTGCTGAATGTACGTACATTGGTACAATGGTTTCTACGTACTAGATCTTATTCAGTTCTCCTCAAAAGACACAAGAAAAGAAGCTGACCAAGCAAGCAAGCGATTACATCAAAGATCAAACAGTAGATATAGCTGCCCCGAGTGTAGAGCATCACTTGGGCGCACGGCAATTACATGATTAATCTCGTGATTAGTTACCATAAACACCCCAAGGTTAACCAAATGATCTCCACTTTTGACAGCTCGCCCTTGCAGCTCGACCTATATTACAACCCTACTCCTAGCCTTAAATAAAGAACCATATTGAACCCTTCTGGAAGCCTCCAACTCCGGCGAGCCGGGCCTCAGCGCCGCGGCCGCTGGGGTCGCTGACGACGCTTCCTTGAGTAGTAGTAGTAAGAATGAGCAGGGGAGCCCGGACATCAGCAAGCGTAGTACTCGACGAGCTCGTCGAGTGACTCCGGCTGCGGGTCGGCGTTCTCGAGCATCCAGAGGAGGTGCTCGAACAGCACGACCTCGCAGCCCACGACGGTTCCGCAGCCCACGCCGCCGCCTCCGGAGCGGTCGACGAGGTTCTGGAACAGCGGGTGGCCGACGAGGTCCGCAGCGATGAGGTAGCGGCGGCGCGACTTGCCGACGTACACCGGGTGGAGGCCCGGGGGCACGCCGTCTGCGCCGTTGAACGACACGGAGCCCCTGTCGCCGGCGCCTCCGCCCGCGACGACGGACGAGGCGGTGACGACGACGGCGCCTCGCCTCCACGGGTCCTTGCCGCCGTCGTCGCGGGAGCGCGCCGAGCACCCCGACGGTGTGCGCGAGATCCTGCTGGACGAGTGCCACCTCTTGATCATGCACTTGAGCTTGCTCAGCCCTCCCTTTGCCATTGCCGGTTGCCCCGATCGATCAACGACACAGCAAAGACCAGGAGAGGACTGGCAGGAGGCGAAGCTCTGGGTAAGGTGAAGGCTCGAACGGAGAGGTAGGCGGTTATATAGGACGGAGGAGGGGTCCACGTGGCGGGACGTGAGAGGTGGGACCCAGTCGACTGTGAGAGGAGCAAAACCTGGCGGGCGGGCCCGGAAAGCAACACCTGGGAGGCAAGTGGCCGCTGTGTCTGTACGTGGTGAGTTGGATTGGATGTCTGAATCTCTCCCGTTGGCCGCTGGTCAGCTCAAAATGAGAGGGAAAGGTCGATTATGCTAATGTTTGATTATGATGTGGCTTAAGCAACAAATGACAATGAGAACGTCCTTGTAATGAAAAGGCAAATGGCCGATTTCAAAGGAAAATGACTTGCGTTAACAAAGGATTAATTTACAGGTGTCAGTTGGATCAGTTAGTAGCTTGCACTGTCTGTTGAGCGTGCCATCTATGAATTGCAGTTCAGTTGAGACAGGATCTGTGCTCGATCGGATCGTTCCGCTAAACAATCACTGTGAACGCCGAGACAGATACTAGTATAGAATTGCACTGTTCGATGTCAAAAACAAGTGCATGCAGCACACATCACATTATCACAAAATCTCAATGATACGCTCATCTATGATTGGCAACGCAAAATCTTGAATAGAATTACCTATTCCATTTCGGTCTGTGCCGGTCTGTGCCGCGCCGATCGTTTGCATGAGCTGGAAACTGAAGATTGCCAAGCCGCATGTTCCGTCGCCATTTGGCGATCACGAACGCACAGTTAGACAGTACTATTCAGTTAGTCTATATGCATTGGATCAAGAACAGCACAACGCCTATAAATACACAACTTACGCAACGTGCCATCTTGTTCTATTTTTGGCAATCTCTTTTTCCTCCATTATTCTCATGCTGATTCAGAGGTTCGTGGCAGTTTTTTGTTTCGTAGCACCACCAGAACTTTATAAAGTTTGTAGCTGATGTACGTGGCAGGATGCCAACGGCCGGGTGTTGTCCATTCAATTCGCAAAGGTGTTAGTTCTGAAACCCTGATAGATTCTCCAGTCTCTTTTGTTTGTGGCCAACCAGCGTTTGCAGCGTCAGAGAGCCACAGCCAAGCTTACATTACTAAAATACGTGGTCACTCAACACTATTCTTTTTCTCTCTAGGTAGCTTTGCCTTCATAGCTCCACCTGATGTTTTGATTCTCTGTCCGGCAAATAATCGTGTGACGACGATTTTCAATTTTGATAAGTTGGTCTAATAAAAAAAGAGAGCTAATAAGAGTCCACTATCATATATTTTCTAGAAATTAAAGTAACATTGTGTACATGTAATTAAAAAGAAAAGATGAACATGCAGTTGTTGCTATTTCCTCAAACCATATTTAATTAGAAAGACCAGACCAACCGCAAGAACAGGAATAGCAATGCAGAGCAACAACGAGATGAACCATAATGCTTGCCATATTTAGAGCAAATTCGCATACGTACAGGATGTTTAAAGTTTACCAGCTGGCATACAAGAGATTTTCACATAATACGAAAATCAATATATTTTATTGACTGAGGGACTAATTAACATCCACAGCCATAAAAAAAGGCACAGTATTAGATAACTTAGTTGGTCTCATATTTTTGTTGAATCCTTGGGCCGCATTTCTCCATTCTCAACATCTAAAACAAACATCGATCAAATACTGGCCGGTTATTAGTTCATGTATCGAGGTTAGAGCAGCTAGTAGTGTTCAATGAGCTGGAGAAGTTCTTCGGACGTGGCACCCTGAGAGGGAATCGATGCCTTAGGGAAGTATAGTACGTACTACCAAGTTACTGTAGATTAATTAGAAGTCAGCATAAACCGCCGACGGAAACGACAAAGACATGCTTTCATGTCGTTAGTGCTTCAGATTTCTAAGCATGGAGTTGTTGTCGGCTAACCACGCTGGCCTGCGTGGGAACGGGTGGAGACAGGCCAGCGAGCGACAAAGTAACAATTGTTAATGGTTTCTGAAAGTTTAGTGAGCCAGCTAGAGCCGCGACAGCGTAACCTTGTTGGGTTCATGTACGTCCCATCTTTTCTATCTTACTCGAGTTTCCGAAACACTATACTAAGTACTCACTCCGTCTCAAAATAATTGATATTTTTTATTTTTTGAAATTATCATTTGACCACTCGTTTTGTTCAAAAAATTTACGAAAATGCAAAAGTAAACCAGTCAAAGTTTAAAGTACTTCTAATAATAAATCATTTCATAATAAAATAAATAATTTTTTCATAAATTTTTTGAATAAAACGAATAGTTAAAAGGAGATGTTTGAAAATTAAAAAACACTTATTTTTCGATAGAGCGAGTATATGTTAATGTAGTACTCCCTCCGTCCCAAAATAACTTCCCAAAATAACTGTTTTTTTAGATTTTCAAACATATAACTTTAACTATTTATCTTATTCAAAAATTTTGTGAAAATATTATTTATTTTATTATGAAATGATTCGTTATTTGAAATACTTTAATCTAGTCTCGTTTATTGTTTTATTTTCATAAATTTTTTGAATAAAACGAATAGCCAAACGTCGATTTTAAAAAATAAAAAATGTCACTTGTTATCGGACGGAAGAGCATCAGGCACCTCATGTCGTTTTTGCACTACTTACGCTTGTGTCGATCAGTGATCGCTATCACCCAGATGAACGTACGTAGGGGAAACATCGCCGTCCCGAACGTGAGGGAACAGAGCCGTGGTGGTCACCGTTCCGATCCGTAGCACGTCGCCAGTGTAGCCCACGCCGAGCGCACCGCAATCGACGGCGGGCGCGACGCGAATCGACCGGCCGGCCAATGGCCATCCGCGCCGCCCTGCCGCGCGTTCAATTCCGGTACGGCCGTCGTACGCTCGCGTGCGCGCGCGCGAGGTACAGACACGAAGGTACACGGCCACATGTACCGGCCCGTCTCCGCGCGCATCCATTTACGCTACGCCGGGCTTTCGGTGCACGTACGGACGCAGAGATAGGGAGCCGACGCCGACGTGTTCTACCTGACCGCGCGCCCGGTCGGGTGGTTATTACTCGTCGATCGATCCGCAAGAAACAATTTTCCCGAGACATTTGTTATTTGTTCGATCATCATCGTCCATGACATGGATTTTTGATCGGTTGATCAGCATCAACGAACTGATGTACTACTATCCATTAGCAGCATCAAGCCACAGGGATAAGTTATACCATAGGCATCAAACTCGCACAGGGTAGCTAGGGCGTGCATGGTATGGGCCGACCGGGCGGGCGCCGCGCGGCTGCTCGATGCATGCGTGCATGTGTTGTGGGTCAGAGCGCACGAGCGTGCGGCCATTGCAGCACGTGCACTGTGTACTATACTCAGACGAGACCGGGAACGTACAAGCCGCGCGGTCGTCGGCGCCATCGCCGTTGGCTTGGCAACGCGTCGGTTCGGCGCCGCGGATCAACACATGTGGGTTCTCGTGGCAGCAACGGTCAAGGAGAGAGATTAGCTATGACCAAGCTCGATTGGGAATCTCTTCTTGAGCGCGTAACTAAGCGATAATCTTCTTTAGTCCCTTCAAATTCAAGCTAAAACAAACGTTGTACTAATTGATGTCAGTGTGGAGGTTACTGATGATCGATTCGCCACGCACGCGCGCAACGGGCGTGCAATGTGCCATGTCGGGATCATCTATGGCAGGTCGATCGAGGATAAAGAGATGACAGGAGGCCGTCTCGCCATGCTAGTTTAGAGAAACATTCTGATTGCAATCTCGCGCCAGCACGTGAACAAGTCCACGTTTCGGTCGTCGCTCTCGTTGTGGACACTCTTCTTCCTGCATAGGATCCATTCGGCGGAGAACACGCGGTGCGAGCGAGCGATCCACTCTTCCAGTGTAATATAGACACATGCATGTACCGGTCAATACTAACAAGCGCCATCCGTGTTTCTTCAGTTTCTTGGGGTCTCCCGGCATGTGCTAGCTCCTTCGTTCCGTAGCTTGCTTGCAGCTGGCCATGCATTTGGTGTCAAGTCACTGATCAGCAAGCATGCTGTGGAGTAGGTAACTTCCATTCCATGTCGTTTCTTTGCACACGGGACATTGACCAGCCGCCGCCATGCACGTCTACTCATCAGTCGTCTTGTTCTTTGACAGGGGACACGCTCATGTTTCTTTGGCGAGATGCGGATGGTCAATTGGTCATGGCAGTTTTTGCTAACGAAAGGTTGGTCGATCGCGTGGTGTAACCCGTTCCATGCGACCATGCCCCAAGCCCGCGCGCCCTGACTACCGTCGACGCAGCTAGCTAGCGCACATGTCATGTCACATGACTCATGTGTCGTCTCGTCGACTGCGACCCATCGCAGATCCATCCACCGATGGCGCATGCCGAGTCACCAACCAACCAACCGGACCAGCCATGATGTCGCGAGGCTGATCGCACGCCCGTAAGCCTGCCGAGGCCGCCTCATGCCAATGCCCCTGCTCATCAGCCGCGGCGCTGGTCGTGTAGGCAGCATAGGGTGCGCGTCGAACGGTCGAGATTGATATTAAAAATTAATATTGTTAATAATTTAAATATAAAAATTATAATCTATACAAAAATTTATTTTCTGCTTGTTGATATTAAAAGTCAAATATGTCAATAATTTAAAAATAAAATTCAATTTACAAATAACTCTCTAAACTATAATTTGATTTATTTTACCTCACCAAAACCTGATTTTAAGTCAATTTACCCTCTCATACAATTTATCTTTTTAATTCACCTTACACAAGTATAATCTTGAGATAAAACTTTATAAAATGATAAAACACATCATAACACATATTAAAAAAATATGTCATAAATTTTTTACTATTATTTTGCATATAGTTTTGTATTTCAAAGATTAATTTACTATTAAATATCTTTTCTTAGAAAATAATGATAAAAAGTTATAATTCTTTTTTTTTTAACATGTGTTATGATGTGTTTGATCTTAAAATTATGTTTATGTATTAAGAAAAAAAAAGACAAATTACATGAGAAAGTAAATTAACTCAAAATCATATTTTGGCAGAGTAAAATGAACCAAAACATAATTTAAGAGATTATTTGAACTTTAGCTATACTTAAAGAAAGTAAAATAAACTTTATCCATAATTTAAAAATACAGAGAGTAGTCCAATACGAAAATCTGTTAATATTAAAAATCAATGATGTTAATAATTTAAAAATGAAAGAAGTAATCATACGAGGAGCTTTCTGCCACCGCGCGGGGACAGTATCAACGGGCATGCAGAGGGAAAGAAATGTGCTGTAGATGAGTTGCCGTATCAGGTAACAGGATGGGAGGGCATACTTGAGGCAATTTTATTTTCACAAAATGTATACATGCAGGCATTTCATATTTATTCAGAAGACCCTTAACGGAATACAACGTCCCATTCTGAGTTTCTGGTTCGATTGGAGATAGCAATCCCAACATGTCCTGAATTGGCCTGATCTCCCCTGAGATGGTCCACGAAGGGCTAGACAACGGTCCCTAACCTTCTATTGAGGTTTTTTTTTGTTGTTAAACTGGAATGAGGCTGTCGCTCAATTTCATCGCAATAGCCTCTGTAGAATTGTGGCCTTGTAGAGACCCTTTATGCACAACAATTGTTGTATTGCACAAGTCATTCAGTTTTCAGATCAGATTCTACATGCAGGGCAGTCAACAGACTCAATAAAACAGTAAAAAGCAGAAACTGCCCTACAGCAGGACAGTCCATTTGTTTCAACTGCAAGGCGAGACTATGCACTACCTCCGTTCCAAAATATAAGTATTTTTAAATTTAAATAAAATCAAAATCTTTTAACTTTTACAAAAAATATCTAAAAAAATTACATAATTTTTAATATAAAGATATAATTTTTATGAAAATTTATTTACTGATGAATTCAAAAAATATAATTTTTATATGATAAAACATTATCAATCATATATTATTAGTGATTAAAGTGACAAAAGTTTAACTTTGACTAAACTTAAAAATACTTATATTTGAACGAAGGGAGTAGTATGTAATCTACATTTCGTATTACAGATGCAACCTTTTTTGGGCAGCAAGCAGAAACCAACATTGCAAGTACAGGCTTGCCCGATGCAGCAAGGTATCACGCCAACTCTGCCTTGCTGGCACCGTTCCTGAAACAGGATCGTGTTTCTAAACTTTGGGTTAAATGCAATGTATAGCCTGCAACTACAATCCAACTTGGCCCCCAATGATGATCAGATAATAGTAGTACAGCATGTGCCGAGTATGACCAATGCAGGGTAGCCCAACAGTAGTGTAGCCCAAATGCCCTGCTCGTAAGCATCATCAATGAAGGATCCGACAAAATGTTTCTGGTGCATGCAACAAAGTAATATAACAAGACAGATAATAGTGTTGGTTTTGGACATATTTCTCTAGCTGAAGTAAATCAGTTGCCACTTTAGTAACTGGGTCAGGTTTTTCCCAGGTATATACACCAAGCAAGTTAATCAGTTCCTAATCACGAACTCTAGGTAGAGTGAAAAAAATACCTTTACAAGTATCCCGAGCTTCAGTTGGTGTACTGAGTAGCCCGAAATTAAAGGGATCTAAGCCAATCGACAATGGTTCTGGAGAGGACCCTTGTTTCATTGAGAGCCAATGATTTCAATCCCTGCGCAAGAGCATCTGCTGGAGTGTACTCTGAACCGACTTGCCATTTCACATCCTGTGATACAGCTAAAGGTTAGGCATACATGCTTGAGGCACATGAATAATAATTTATTGTAATAAAATGGTAAGGAAGACAGAAACTCATAAACTATGTTCAAAATAGGCTTCTGTGGGAACCCAGATTCGAGACCCTGTAGTCAGCCCTGAACTCAACATAGAACTTGACCAGAAGTGCTCCAGCAACAGCCAACTTTACCAAATGGTGGAGAATAATCCTAATTAAGCATCAGTACCTGCGCACATGGAGTTAGATGTGTTCCTGACAGTATGACCTTCTTTATCTGTCCACCAATTGATTCTACTCGCGGTCTCAGAACGTCTTCAACTATGTCTGTGTCATCAATAGCATCAATGCTGAATTTCACCTACATGACATACATCGCCAAGCATTATGAGTAGTAAACTAAAAAAACTAGAGATCGAATGAGTAAATGCAAGTGTACCAGTAATGTATTGGGCACATTGTAGGAGTTCTTGCAGAATTCACGGTTCTCCAGTGGTGTTGGTCTGAATTCAGAGACACCTTCTGTAACCTGTAAATAACATGGGAAAGATCTGAGATCAGGGTGAGGAAGCCTTGTAGCTCATGATGCAGAACTATAGAAGCTCAGTTATACTATATAACAGAAGAAGTTAAATTCATGAAGTACCTGATTCATTACTGATGGTAACTGATCAACAAATTTGTTCAGTGATACCACAGCCTCTTGGTCATACTCTCGTATAAAACCTCCAGCTAACTCAAAAAGGGCCTTCCATGCATCTCCTACGAATTCATGACATGAGATCATATATACTGCCATAAAGCATGTCTAAGTCTCACACTCATTTAACAAATGTTAGCAGACAGCATGCCACATTTCTAACGTATTAAGTATGCCATTATGCAGTGTAGCAGAAACATGATATCACGAAGCAGAGAAACTCTCAAAGCTACAAAACTATAATTCCAAACAAGGCCTACCATCATCTTGAGTTGGGGTTATCAGGTTGCACGGCCGTTGGACCAGTATGGACAGTTTGCAAAAAGCTGAAGTTTCCTTGTGGGTATTTCAATCAAGAAAAGTAGAGAAATGATAGATAACACAGAAGGTGAGGTGTAAACGGACAATCACCTGACGCATTTCTGGCAACGGAATAAACAGGTGAGGCCTCCATCATAGGCATTAGTTGACTAAAAAGGGGGCCTATCTGCACAAAACAAATTTACAATTATGAAAGAGTAACTTCCAGAGTCAGGAGTCAAGAGTGTAATGTCTTAATACACATGCTATGGTGTCAAGTCAATCTGCAGGGCTATAATCTGTACCAGTAGCACAGTCAACACCATGAGTGACAATGAAAATCTTTCACAGTCTAAACAGGTGTACAGTGCAGTTCCGTAATGAATGTAAGAAAACCTCTCATCTGAGTCCAGTATTTGGGCTTTTATGTCCTTAAGGGTATTTTCTAAATATTAATAAAAAAACAATTCAACAGAATGTGTACTACTTCAAGTGTTGCAGTGAAAAAGTTAAAAGTGAGTACAATTCCACATCCCACTGGCCTGAATTCTTCAATGCAATGGTTAAAATTTAGATATTTAAATACCAGCTATTTGGTCACACAAACACATTACAAAGTTATCCCTTACATGTAGGTCCAGATTATCTCTTGGTCACAGTTATCTAGAAAGTTCATTCAAATGTTATATTGGTTCTTAAATACAATTGCAATACTGCATTATTTTGATTTTTTGTGCCAGCTAGTAGTGCCAGTAATGTGGCTGCATAAATTGTTTGGAGAACAGTAGGACAAGAGGAAGCACAAGGTACACCCATTCATTACAAAGTAAAAAAAAAAAGTATAGCCCAGATAAGTACCTGTTCAAAGTAAGGAACAGCCTCCGAAGCTGGCCTATTGTTGAATGAGATAATGGCGTTAGCCTAAAATGAGCAGAATCCAACAGAGAAATAAGGATGAAATCAGTTAGACTGTAAGATGGGATTGTAAACAAATTTTAGGAATCTCAGAGCAGAAAACCATTTCCACTCATTCTCCACAACCATCCAAGCAAACAGAAACTTATGCAGCTCTTTTATCTACCAGCAAACCTTTGGTATCCTTTCGGAGAAGTAACTCCCCACCAACAGCTGAAGCAGCGCGCCGTTGCTACAAACCATCACAGAGTAGTTAAGGGTACATCATAAACCATCGATAAAGCAGAACTCTGAAGGTTCCTTTAAGGAAAATAATCGAATAAGTGGCTTGCGGCAAGTCGTCCGACTAATCGTCCTGATAGTGATCAGTTCCATGGCGACAAGGGTATACTAATACCATCAAGCCGCTTCCACGGCAATAAGGGTCTACTATTACGATTAATCCGACTAATGACGATTAATCGCTATTAGTCTGTCTGGTCGGTCCCATGGCAACTACTAGGATCCCCTAGAGACTTGTAAACATTTCACTTCACCTGTGGCCAACAGAGTATAGCGGGAGCTCGGCGATGTCCAGCGCACTGAGGCCGGCCTTCGGGAGTCCCGACGCGAGGAGCGCGTCGTAGCAGGCGTGGAACCGCTCGAAGACCTGCCGTGCGGCGGCCTCGTGGTCGAAGGTGACGTTGTACGGCACGCACACCACGAGGAAGCCCTCGCGCGCCAGGAGCTCCAGGAGGTAGCTACAAACCAATCCCCGCGATCAGATAACGCAATCCGGATAGAAGCAGCCTAGGAAAAAGAATGGACACAACCGACGCGCACCCGCTTACCCGTAGGTGGCCTCGGGGACGGCGCCGATGAAGGCGCCGCCGAGGAACTTGATGACGGCGAGCGGGCGGCGCCCGCGCGGAGGCGGGAAGATGAGGCAGGAGCGCTCCCGTAGGTACGGTTTACGCCTTGGGGGCACCGGCATGGGACTAGGGCCCCCGAGCACGGCCAGCGAGCTGTCTGGGCCGAGAGACGCGCGGCAGGAGAAGCATCTCGAAGGTCTCGTCTTGTGCGCGGGACGGCTGGCTGCGGCGCGGGGACGATGGTTTGCGGGAGAGGCGGTCGGCACGGAACAGAGGAGGTGAGCCGCTGCCATGGAAAGACCGGAACTGAGGTACGGCGAGGTGAGGTGAGGTGAGGCGGGGGAGCGGAAACAGAGCACGAGCTGATGGTTTCGCCACGAGGCCCACAACGGGGCCGGACCTTTTTGGCGGGGTCGAGGAGTGCCAAGTGTCGCCACGACCGCCGTTCGATCTCCCGGGAGTCTCAGCCAGAGACTAGAAACATAGGCGCGCCATTGTGTTTTGGCTAGCAACACATATTTCATTACTGGAGTATTTGAGTTATGGAGCACATAATATCATCATTTGTGAAACGGAAAATTAAAGTGTATGGGACAGGTTAGTGCGAGATAAGAGCTTACTATATTGTATACTCTAAGAGCTTATGACCTTAGACATCTATAAGGTAAATTCAAAGGCAGAGCCGTTCATTTACACGAATTTTAAAAAGAAAATGGTTTTTTAAAGCATTAAAATAATTAATAATTATTTTAATATTTAAATTAAAAGCGAATTAATAAATTATAAAAAGTTGCATGTATTGTATATTAGATAAATGACTATTTTAGAAATAAACGTCATCATTAGGAAGGAAAATTGCTCTATGAAAGGTAATTTTGTCGGAGACATCGCGTAAACTATTTTTTTTTTCAAAATTCGATGGTTTAGATTAATTTGAAGTTTCACCTTGTAGGAGGTGAAAGAAAGAGAGATGGTCTACCTAAACAGAAGTCATATATAAACTCTTGGTGAATAAAATAAAACAATAATATTATGTTGTTTTGGCCAATAAATTTTAATATTAAAGACAGTAGAAGATGTTGATCAAACTGAGGAATATATATATACCAAAAGATCAGCCATAAAGTTAAAGATTCTAGAAAGGAAATATCAATAGCTAAAATTAAGCAATTAAAGAAATGTAACATAACACTCAAAGCATATATCACTTATTTAGCAATTACTGTCGGTGTTTCGTACACCGGCACAGTAAATTTATACGATCGGACGGGGGATCGTGCGTTTTCGGAATCGAATGGCCTAGTCTACAGACGAGACTTAAATGTTAACCTGGTTCGGGCCGCCTTGAAGCGTAATACCCTACGTTCAAGGGCGAGAGATCGATCGTATAAATCTAAAGAACACGAGAGTACAATGCGGAAGGGCTCCGGATAGATCCGAGAGTCCCAAGCTCACGTGGTGAAGATGGTTTTTAGGTGATGATTATCTATGTGTCGTCTTGTATCTTACTTGTTCGTCCCCCCTTGCTTCTTCTCGGGTGCCCCTTATATAGGGTTGGATCTGGGTTGCCTTGACCGAACCATGGTTGCGGTGACCGGACCATGGTTTGAGCATCTTGCCGTCTACGGAAGCGGATGACCCCTTGACAGGTGGGGCCACGGTCTTCAGAGAATCATAGTTCGGCCCAAACGATCGGCGCCTCCCGTTCGTGCCCTTGTTCACTGAGGGGGAACAAGGTTGCTTTACTGTTCAGTTTTATCGCCTGGAGGGTTATTTTCGTTTAACTGGGTAGTTGCGGAACCTTCCGGAATGCTTATCCTCCTCGCGTAACTGCACATCGCCAGGGACATTGAATCGACGTGTCTGCTGGAGTGATAACTGCTTCTCAGGGTCGGCGGGCGAGGCCCAACAGCTCCTGTCCGTGTTGTGGGGCTTGCGAACTACCCCCAACAGAACCACATGATTCACTCCTTTCTTCATGGTGTTCGGAGCCGAAGCCGTTCTGCCGACCGACCTCAATTACGACTCCCCAAGGGTCAGAGCCTACGACGAGCAGAGATCGGAAGAGGCGCGGCAAGACGCCCTGGACCAGCTGGACGAGGCGCGCGACGTGGCCATACTTCGGTCGGCCAAGTAACAGCAAAGCCTTCGACGACTACACGCTCGGCGCGTCAAGGGTCGAACCCTCAGGGTCGACGACCTTGTGCTCAAGAAAGTGCAAGACAAGCGAGATCATCACAAGCTATCTCCTCCATGGGAAGGTTCTTACGTGATCAAGCGAGTTTTAAAGCCTGGCACATACAAGCTGGCGACACAGGACGGCGCTGAGCTTGTTCACGCCTGGAATATCGAAAATTTGCATCGTTTTTACGCATAATAAAGTTGTTTGATCTATATACATCCTGTTCATATCTCATCCACTAACTATGTCTTTGACGCAGTCTGCTCAACTACACTCCTCTGCCCGGAGGCTATCATAAGAGTTCCACCCGAGGATCGGAACGACCGACCCAAGTATCCAAAGGCCCTATGCCTCGTTAACATTAAACTAAGGTTCGACACCTACCACGTTTCTCGGAGATCGACCCCCTGGCTCGTGACTCGCTACACGGGTGACTCGGCCTAACTCTTGCGGACTATGAGCATTCTCGTTCAAAAGCGATCCTCGCGGCTAACGGTCCGACCCGGCGTCGGTGACGCTCTAAGGGCCGAGTCTGACACTCGACCCTACGGGCTATACTCGACCCAATCGCCTGACCAACGCCCAAGGGAACGCAAAGAACAATGCAAAATGCTTGATTAGAAAGAGTCAGAAACATAAAACAACTCCATAAAACAAGTTTGCAGGTACCACTACAAGCTACAAGCCATAACATCTAAAGGGAGGCAGACAGCCGAAGCATTCTTTCATCAAGGTCAGCCGGAGGAAGCAGCTGATGATCTCCAGCGCCTGAGGCTTGGAGTCCTTAAAAAGCTTCGCCGACGCTTCATCCGACGTCCCCGAAGCAAAACCCTCGCCAATGCGCCCGACGCCAGCGTTGGGATAATGGGACTGAAGGTGCGCCAACGTCAACGACGCTCCGTCCCGCAGGGCGACGAGCAGCTCGATGCGGATCAGCTCCGGCAGCATCTCCAGCACTCGAGATGCCCGATCCACCGACGTGCTCAGATCCTGAGTGTCGTCGAAAACCTGGTGCACCAGCGCCCGAACCGACCACAGCAGCCTCTAGAGCTCCACGGACACGCTTACATCTCAAAATTTCAAGGACCAGTCTCCCTAACAAATTAACAAGCACACTTGTTACTTACTCTTATGATTTTTATGCGCAGCCTCCGTGGCCGACCGCTCGTTGGCCAGGTCTTGTTGAAGCTGAGCCGTCGATGCTTCTAGCGAAGCAGACAGCTTCTGCACTCTCACCAGTTCCGCCATGTACTTCCTCACCTCGGCCTCCAAAACGTCGAGGCGAGCCTCCGAAGTGTCACGGCTTTTTAGAGCGAGGTGGCACGGCTCCTCCGACCGCTCCAGCGCGCCGTCGGCCGCCTCCTTGGCGTCCTCGGCCAAGCGTGTCCGGTCCTTCAGCTCCGGATCTCCCGGGCGCTACAGCCGAGCCCCTCCTGGAGTTCTGCGCAGTCTAATGCGTCACCAAGAAACAACCGGATGAACATTCTTGTTAGCCAGTAAACTATAAAACTACTTACGCAGGTCTGGCGTAACATCTCGACCTCCTCACCGAGGCTCCTCCTCTCGATCTGTAGCCGAGTGATCTCCATTTGGAGCTCCTGGCTATCTCTTTTGAAGCCCTCAGCGCGTCTTTCAGCATTCCCGAGGGCGAGGAGTCGGTCGGCGACCAATCTTCTGGCCTCATCCTGCTCGTCGTGGGTCCAAGCCAGCTCGCGGCGCAACGCCTCGACCTCTGACTGGACGAGACCTTGCGGAGGCTGGCGAAGCGGCCTCTCAAGGGTCCCCTGCGAGACCCGCCAATCAGGTTCATGTATAATTCCAAAAAATTGAAATATTAAAACTTATCTGGCAGAGCGCTCCATATGGATCGGACATGGTCTCTTGGAACTCCTCCAAGCACTCTTTGGCGTTTTGCATATGAGTGACCGCCGAGGAGATCCATTCGCCTCCCGAGCACACCTGGTCGTACAGAAACCTTCAAGAGTCCCAGGCGGCCTCATTAGAGGTTGGAAGACCAGGCGCCGGCTGGCGTCTTGACGAAGTGGAGGAGAGGGATCCGGCCTCCGCCTTAAGATCCGAGGCCGCCCCGAGTCCACCCGCTGCGCAGAAGCCTGCACCGCCACCACCAACGCCGCTGAAGTGGCTCCAGTGGTCGGCGGCAGCACAGGCACTGTTGGCGCCGAAGGCTCCGTCGGAGCCGACGGAGCGGTCTCTTCCCTCGTCCCCGCATCAGGGGACAGCCTGGCCTGTCTCTCCGTCAGAACGACGGCGCTCGGAGGCACCGTCGTCTCCTCCCCGACTTCCACGTCCCCGGCGACGGGACTCGGGGGCAGTGGAATATCAACCCCGGCCCCAGCGGCCGCGGGTTGTTCCTCATCTCTCCCGGCTTCCTCGCCAGGGAGTCCATCCTGACCACCCCCGGCCTCGGCGCTCGGGGGCTGCGTCCTCTCTTCCCCCCGCTCCTCTGCGCTCTCGGCCGCGGATGCCACGCAAGGAGGGGGCGGCGAAGAATGCGACGCCAGGTGCACCGATCCCGCAGCAGGCAACCCTTCCTCGGATGCGCCCCCTGCCGCGAGGGCCTGCGGCGCAGCAAGAGAAGAAGGGGCTCTACAAAACACGACCAAAATTCTGGTCACTTCACGACATCAGGTAAAATATCTGATTAAATTAAAATGCAGGTAAAATGACTTAGCATTCGACCCTCCTGATGCTCGGCGTCCTGAGGAGCCGGTCCTTCGCTCGCATCGGCGAGGGCGTTGCCTTTCAGTAGGCATGAGAGGCGTTGCCTCACGCCATCCTCCGACAGTTTCGACTGCAGGATCTCCGGCATCGTGTCGAACCGCCCAGTGTAGTCGCACATGAGCCGGGCACGGAGGCGGAGCGGTTGAGTGCGGCGACGGACGAAGGTGTCCACCAGACGCGCCTCGGTCAGACCCGCGTCGTCCAGCTCCGCCATCCTTACGAGCAGATCTCCGATGTCGGCCTCCTGTGCGTCGCTGAGCCCGGCATTCCACGAGTCTAAGACCGCTGGCGGTTCGAGATCGAACGCCGACAGTTCAGGGGCGGTGTTCTCGATATAGAACCACCCCCCATGCCATCCCTTCCGATGGCTCGGACCACGCCGCCTTTCTTCTGAGGCTGCATACGGAAGAAGTATCTCTACAAGTCGAAATGGAGATCAATCCCCAAGTAGGCCTCGCACCGCGTGATGAAGGCCGAGATCTGAAGGATGCCGTTGGGGTTGAGATGATGAAGACGCACGCTGTAGTACTCCAGCAAGCCGCGGAAGAAGTTCGACGACAGCAACATCAAACCACGCTCGTGGAACTTGACGAAGCTAACGATCTCGTTGGCACGAGGCGATGGAACGGTCTCGCGGTACGCCGAACGCCATCGGCCCGTATCCCTTGGAGGGAGCACTTCAAGCCCCACCGAGGCGGTGAGGATGCTCTCTGAGACGGTGGACGCTTTTCACTGGGCAGCCATGAAGACGGAGGCGAAGACGAAGAGGAAGAGGAAGATGAAGAGCAAGCGCAAGGAAGACGAAGGAGCACTACGCGTAAATTCGAAATCAAGATGACGAAGACCGAAGAACGAACCACCTTTCTTATAGACGCCAATGCGCCGATTCGACGCTCCACGATCGTCGACGCCACGAACCGACACATCAACCCGCACTCACTGGCGAGTGGGACCGAAAGTGCTCCCAGTGGGCGCTTGAATCGAAGCACACCGAAGAGTCCTCATCCATGACGCCGACAGGCAGGCCCACGAGCCGCCCTCAAAATTTGAACCGAAGGGCAGAAGGCAGTGCGGCATTAACGTGCAGTTAATATCTGGCAACTGCACTTCTGACAGGACGGGCGCAACGTGAACCGTCGCACTTTACTGGCCGTGCGATAGGCCAATCCAATCGTCCAGAGCAACCGGCGGTTACAATTCCAAGATGCTGCATTCGACGTCCACCTGGAGGCAGCGGAGCCGTCCGATCGTTGGGGTCATAACCAACGAACTGTTACTAACGCCGTGAACCGATTCATAGGTCGGGACAAGCGAGAGGTTGGGCGAACCCCCTGACCGGCCCGACAGTTGCTAAGAACGCTGATCATGGGAAGATTGGTCAGACCAGTCCATCCTATGCGTTATGCCGATCATGAGCAGAGACCGGCCAGACCGGTTCTATCTAAGCATTCTTTCTGGTATCATGCTAATGACAAAAATTAGCGTCCGACTGACCCCAGCGGTCGGGAATTGCCTCCACGACGCTTCAACCCATGACCGACCCTTCGGGTCGCTCGGGGGCTCAGAGGCTACGCCCTACAGGCGCGCTCGCGCGCCCTTGTTGGATCAACCATCAGCGAGTGATGGTCGGCACGACGCTTCAGCCCATGACCGACTCTTCGGGTCGCTCGGGGGCTACGCCCTACGGGCGCGCTCACGCGCCTCTGTTGGATCAACCATCAGCGAGTGATGGTCGGCACGATGCTTCAGCCCATGACCGACCCTTCGGGTCGCTCGGAGGCTCGGGACGGGGCTCAGGAGCTACGCCCTATGGGCGCGCTCGCGTGCCCCCGTAGGATCGACCATCAGCAAGTGATGGTCGGCACAACGCTTCAGCCCACGACCGGCCCTTCGGGTCACTCGGGGGCTACGCCCTACGGGCGCGCCCGCGCGCCCTCACAGGATCAAAGCAGACTTCAAAGACAGATAGCCCAGCGCTGCCTCAACAGAGGTCGCAAGCGGCGCAGGACTCGGAGGCTACTGTCGGGATAGTATACCTCGGGTACCTACGAATCAACTTCTACAACGCGGCCCACCTACGGTCCACGATTCAACGGCCCACCAAGAATTTCACAAAGGCGGCCCGGCCTCAGCGGTCGAGAAGCCTCGTCAAGGTCCAAAGACGGAGGCGTAATCGTTCTGACCAGGAGTCGAGACTCGAGCTATCGGAATCCTAGCGGTTGGGACTCGCCCGCCGGCCCTGGGAAGCAGTTATCACTCCAGCAGATAAGCCGATTCAAAATCCCTGGCGATGTGCAGTTATGCGAGGAGGATAAGCATTCCAAAAGGTTTCGCAACTACCCAGTTGGACGAGAACAACCTTCCAGGCGATAAAGCTGAGCAGTAAAGCAACCATATTCCCCCTCAGTGAACAAGGGCACGAATGGGAGGCGCCGATCGTCTTGCTCGAACGCCAGAGAGTATTATTCTCTGAAGACCGTGGCCTCATCTGTCAAGGGGTCATCCGCTTTCGTAGGCGGCAAGATGCTTAAACCATGGTTCGGTCACCCCAACCGTGGTTCGATCAAGGCAACCCAGGTTCGACCCTATATAAGAGGCACCCGGGAAGAAGAAGGGGGGACGAACAAGCAAGATACAAGACGACACATAGATAATCATCACCTGAAAACCACCTCTACCACGCGAGCTTGGGACTCTCGGATCTGTCGGGAGCCCTTCCGCATTGTACTCTCTTGTTTTGAGATTCATACGATCGATCTCTCGCCTCTAGACGTAGTGTATTACGCCTCGTCTGTAGACTAGGCCATTCGATTCTGAAAACGCACGATCTCTCGTTCGATCGTATAAATTTACTGTGTCGATGTACAAAACACCGACAGGTAACTTATATCAATTGTACATATACATGTTCTAAGACAACTTCACAACACTTGTGTTTCCTAATAACAACAGCTAAGCATATTACTATCTCTGTTTCAAAATATAAACATTTCTAGGTTTGAATAAAATTAATTTTTTTTAACTTCTAATCAATAATATCTAAAAAAATTACATAATTTTTAATATAAAAATATAACTTTTATAGAATATTATTTAATGATGAATTTTAAAAATATATTTTTATATAATTGAACATTATTAATTATATACTATTAGTGGTAAAAAGAATAAAAGTTTGACATTGATTAAATATAAAAATGTTTATATTTGAAATGAAAGAAATACTATTTTTTTTGGGGGGGGGGGGGGGGGGGGGGGGGGGGGGGGGGGCGGCCTGCGTGCGGTGGCCGGAGGTCCTTCAACTCGGTTGTCGAGCTTGTGGGATTTTTAATGGGGATTTTGGTTGCAGGTTTTGATCGAACCAGACGGCGGAAGTGGAAGCGGTTGCTTTTGTCGTGACGCGCGAGAAACGAAGAGTCCCGATGCTCAGGAGTCTGGCCGGCCAACGCCCTAGTTTAATCCGTACGATGAAACCAGCCAATGAATCAACGGTCTAAATTAATTGGACGACGTGTCGCAAAATTAATTTGGCGACGTGGCCAAATGGAGGGCCGAGAGTATGGGTCGACTTTCGTCATTAGAGACTACCTCCTTGCCTGTAAGAGTACCGTGTCTAAAATAAGCATTAGAATCAAGCGAGTGTGCAGTGCCAAGAGAAAACAGAACGCAGCGCTAACGAGGGTTTTGAAAAACAGTGAAAACTAACTAATTTTCACGATTTTCGATGAAATTAATTTTGTCCGATTTAGATATATAACCCATTTTTGTTGAATAATCGAACTTAACAGTGTAGCAAAATTAAATAACCAGCCGATCTTTTGCCTCACTGAAAACCAGGTCTGGTCCAGTTTCTAAAACCTTGGCAGTAACATTACAGCTATACAGTTGTAAAGGTAGTATATGCATTCTTCCTTCTAGACCTATGGCTAAAGGTTGTAGAGTAACATTACAGCTGTACAGTTGCACTGCAGATTACAGAAGAGGGGGGGGGGGGGGGGGGGGG
>BCLG01001831.1:0-31996 GCA_001602295.1 Zoysia matrella
TTTGGAAATGGATTCTGCTAAGAAAGGTGTAGTTTCAATAAAGGTAAGAGCATCATATATGCATTGGATGTAATTTTGAAGTTAGACAGCTCTAAATTTAGTATTAAAAAACTAACAAGTTCTGCCTTCACTACTAGATAATTGGTGAGAATCCGCAGGAGAAGTCTCGCCTGTATGGTCGCCATTTTAATGATGATAACGAGCTCCTCAGCCAAATCTCTAGGAGATCCATTGATGTGCTGAAAGAGTACTATCGGGTATGCTATCAGAACTGCCGCTGTTTTTTTAGCTTGCAGGGAATGTCCAGTCTTTTATGTACTCTAAATCTGAAGTATCTAAATTTTGTTGTTACAGGACGAGATGAGCGATGCATATTGGCATCTTATCCGCAGGCTAAAGAAACAGTTTGGGATTGCGTGAAGCATTAGAGGCTTTCCACAATCCTTTATTTTCGTTGTAAAGACAGATCTGGCATATTTTAATTTGTATGCTTTATTTTATTCATGGAGACTTCAAATAAGTTATAAGTTGTACTGTTGCCCCAACATTGTCCTTTTTTTTCTGTTGGAACAATCGCAAGATTATCTTTTGAATACTCAAAAGTCAAAACAATACAATCAGTATAAAAGCTTCGGTTTTTTTTTCACACATTGATGGCTATAACTTTTGCTTACATGTAACTATGGTTTTCACAAAGTGAGTTGTGCATGTTATTATTACAAAAAAATGGCATTGAGATTATAAGTTGTGCTTGCCTTGCTGTGACCTGCCGATGCCATGGGAACCGCGACCGCTACAGCTAAGGCCTTATTCATTTTCTTATGATTAAAACCACAGCAGGAGTGGTTCCAGGAGAGGAACAAGTGAAACCAGGTGATTCACTTGATCCTGGTGCTTTACTTGATCATAAGAGGTTTCATTCCGGCAAATTAATTCTGCTGCTATCAAGTTGTTCGGTAGTACATGATTTGTTCCGGCCAGGTTTCTAACGGGTCCAAATAATACAAATTCACATGTGTCAATCATAAACCAAATGACTACAATATGTCAACAAGCATGGGGGGAAATCTGAACATTCCATAGCTGACCATATAAACAATATTTGGCAAATCTGGAAGTAAAAAAAAAAAAAACACAAAATCATGGCAAATGTTGGCAACAGTCTGTACTGCACGGTCTTCACTAAAACGACAAGAAAGAATAGGATTTACTTCGACAGCTGCGCAAATCATCACGTGCTTAAGTCCACCGGCAATAACTGGTTCAAAAGTACAGATTATTCGATGTTCTGGATGACCAGACTCCAGGTTACTGGAACAAAAATTACAGCTCTATAAACAGGCACACTCTGGAGCTCCGGCATCAACTTCTTGTTTCCACCACTGCAAGGAGAGTAAATCTGTTAAAAAATAAAATTGGAAACGAAATAGTCCAATTCCATATGAGATTACTATCATGAAATTTGAAAGGCCAAACTGCATGAAAATTGAAAACTGAGACATCCCGTTCCAGTGAGAGAAGAAACCATAAATCCTGAGACCAATCTAAAACTAAAAGTAAACATACCAAACAAGGTTCAGAAAACCTGAATTACCAATGGCCACTAAAATTAACATTTGGAGTGAAGACTCCCTTTACAAACATAAATCTAAACTAGTTATTTTATATCAATCATGCACTTGCACTTAGCCAATTGGTCAACATGAATCAGCACACTTTCTGGTTCAGGTAATTTGACACACGCATGAATACAACTGAAGCCACCTATCTGCAAGTTAGCATCAACAAACCCGTCATGTGTGACTTGTATATCTCAGTTGCTTTATTGTTCAGATCCATTCTCAACAGTGATGCAGCGGGAATAATTTTAGACATCTAAGAACAACACTATCTCAAATTAGCATCACTCAGTTAAAAATTAATCTTTAAAACTAGTCTTTTCTCAAAACAGCTTTACTAGATTGGTACAGCTGAAGAAACGATAGCAGCAGGCTCTACATAAGCAAATAAACCATCACAGCAAACACGTAACATGACAGCTTGTAATCTTACATCCAGAATACTCCCTCCGTTCCAAAATATAAGATTTTTAAATTTAGTCAAAGTCAAACTTTTATCACTTTAATCACTAATAATATATAATTAATCATGTTTTATCATATAAAAATTATATTTTTAATTCATCACTAAATAATTTTTCATAAAAATTATATTTTTATATTAAAAATTATGTAATTTTTTAAATATTTTTAATAGAAATTAAAAGATTTTGATCTTATTTAAACTTAAAAATACTTATATTTTAGAACGGAGATAGTAGCAACCCAAGGCATCGTTGGCGCGACGACAGCCGAAGTGAATGGCCACCCAGACAACAGGCTGCAGTCCATGCCGACGTGAATCGTCAAGATCCAAGAACGACCGTCCGTGAAGAGGAGGGCGAGCGTTACCGGCGAAAAGGACGCGGGAGTAGGAGGAGCTCGCACCATCGTGTCCCGTCGCCTCTCGCGCACCGGAAAGGAAGAGGGCCATCCTTCACGTTACCTCGCCTCATCTTCACGTCGCGTGACCTCGCGCGCACCGGAAAGGAAGAGGAAGGCCAGCCATCGTGCCGCGTCGTGCGCGCCGCCAGTGAGCAGTTTTTTTGCTATTAATATAGCATTCCTAACAAGTGGCTTCTCTCTAATAGCACTCTTAAGATTGGTTTATCTATAATAGCATTCTCAACTTTGACACCTTGCTATTATATCATTTTAAGGATTTTTTATCATTTAAGTATTATTTTATAACTCTAATCACTTTAAATTACTAAGCTACCCTTCCTCACATTTATCTCCAACGATTCCTTCCATGCTGCTCGGTTGTGACCTGCTCACGAGTGACTCGTGAAGTCATGAGTTCCTACAGGCAGCGGCTCCAAAGAAAAACAATCGGTGGCCACCATGGCTTTACCATAAAATAAGTGAATATTAGAGGGACCACTAGAATAAAAGAAAAAAACACGATGACTAAGATTCTGTTGTAAAGGCAATAACAATAGCTTATAAAATAAACCAAGCCGGAGCAATACCAATAGCCCATAAAATAAACCAAGTCAGACTTATATATCCTGATAATATATTAGTTCATCCATTCAAAATTGATAAAAGTAGGTTCACATCCAACATCACAGTGACAGCAATATATTGCTCAATACATATTACGGGACGATGATAAAAGTTAAACATCACAGATATGCAAATTCCTTTAAGCCTTCTTTGGAGTCATCTTCTTAGGAACAGTTGCCATGAATGTTGTAGTCTCAGAAGATAAAGGCTCTTGAGAAGATGTGCCTTCTCCCATCAACAAAGATAAACACCTACACACATGTCATATTATTTTGGTTAGTTTTTTTATTAGAACAGAACATGTTGAGAATTAGTCAAGAAGTAAATTGTTTACCTTCTCGTTACAATTCCATGACTTTCTTGCATTATTTGTTCCCTTGTGTTGACAGCCCTATTTGGTGTTGAATTTTTTGGATTCCAACCTTTAGTAGCATTTTTCTAGGTTTCCTCTTCCTACAAGGTTAAAAGACATTTAAAATAACTTGATAAAGAATTGAACGACACAAATGAAATAACAAATAAATTGGTTGTAACTTGCCTTTTCTTGGTGCCATTGAGTGGGCATTTGTAGCTAGCTTACCGATGTCCCAACTCCCCGCATTTTTTACAGTTCACTCTTCCTCTAACCATCTTTTTGGTCTTTTCATCCTCTAACCGCGCTCGGGGAGGGTCAGGGCAGGGACGCGCGCAGGGGGCGAGAACGTGCGCTGGGGGCCGGGGGGCGGGGCGAGGACGCGCGCTGGGGTGGCGGGGCGCGCAGTCGCCGCTGCTGGATCGCCCTCCTTGTTTCATGTTTCCTGAGAACTTCGTTTTCTGCAGCTGGTAGAAGGAGCCCTGGACAGGGATTAAAATATGGAAGGCACTTTGGTAATTTCAGACAGTGAAAAATATGAAAGAAAATTATAATGATTCAAAAAACCATTGAAATGATATAATAGCAAAGTGTCAACGTTAAGACTGCTACTATAGATAAATCAATCTTAAGCAGTTTTTTGTTATTATAGCATTCGTAATGCAAGAAAGTCCTGGAATTCCGGATGGCATTCTTAACGATCCGGCGTCATGTAGCCCACGCTGAGGGTATCAGGCGTGAGAAATCGCGGGCGATGGATCTGATCGCAGCAATCAACAGATCCGACGTCCTCTTGCTGCTCGCTGTCATCCTCGCAGTCACCGCATGCAAAGCCCTATTAGTTCCCTCTCCTTCTCTCTTTTCCTTCTCTCTTGAGTGTTTAGGGGCATGCATAGTTCAGCAATCATTGTGATAGCAACCTGCAATGTGTTCTAAAATCATTTTGAACTAGCTAGGTGAGAAATTGGCTTCCAAGATTCGATCTATTTAGCCCTGTCGCCCACGCGCAAAGGGAACCTGCGATGGCCAAGCACGACCGTGTGGGGAAGACGAAGGTCTTATTATGCTGTTATCTTTTCTTTCTCTGTAACCATTACAGAGGCCAACCAAACGAATCTGATATGTAATGATGTTCCCTTCCATATTTGCAGCTTGGAATTTGCTGATACCTCCTATTCCTAGACTTATTCTTGCCCTAAATCATATGATTAACATGAATTGCCAATGTTGCAAACCAGTGCCTGAAATTAAAGGATAGGGAACATGCGTGGAATGTAACAGCTCACTATGGAGTGGCAAAACTGTAGCAAATAGGGAGATTATTCATGGAGTATGTAATAAGCAGGTGATCAAGAGGGAAGGACAAATTGGGGCAGGTTAGGGATTAAATAAGGCCGAATATGGAAGAGGTAAATGAGAATTTACTCATTGTTGGTATGTTGTCAGATACACATCCACTTGGTGGAGGGGAGGGGGGTCACTCTCACCAATTTGAGATTTCAAATAACGAATGAAAGCTGCCTCGATCCGGCAAAACAGAACTTGCTTGGAGCAGCTGGCAGGGGGGAGTTGACACGACTAAGTGAAGGGTATAAATTCTGCACAAATGTGAAAGGGTGTGAATGGGAGAATGATAATTATTTATAAAAAAACCTTCAGATTACATCATGTTCGGCACTGCATGGTTTGTTGCCAAAAGCATTTATTACATCTACAGATCAATTTCAGCGATCTGATATTTTGATAACAAATGGGAACTACTTGCAGTCTGACAAATAAAAGAAAATCTTCAATTTCAGACTTCTTTGGTTAGTTTGGTGTATAGGGAAGACGAGCGATGATGTTTGTTTATACAATAGGTTACCATCTTGTCTTATTTTTTTTCCTCGTAATACAAATGAAGTGCAACTCTACGTTTTCAATTTTAAAAATGAACTACCTTCCATCGACACACATCGAAACCATGATACTCTAACATTATTCAAAACAATACATTAAAATTTCAGGTCCTTTGAAACCATGGATTCAACAAAGTGTTTATTTTATATCATCATGGATTCACCCTGCTTGTGCTTACAACATGTTAGTGCTGACATTACCAGCACCAATATTACCCTTGCATTGATTTTACTAAAAATGATCAACAGACTACTTCATCCCCAAGAGCTGTAAGCCATAGAATCGACCTTGATGTTTCTTGTATTGGTCGCCACAAATGGGCCGAGTAACTTCTTGACCCCACTCATTCCACAGTATGATTGAGTTGCGTACATACGGGGATGCCAAGGGAAAAATACGAGCACAAATTTATTGCCTTCGTTGGAAGAGGGAAATGATATACATGAGAGATATTGAGGAAGGTATATATATCTGGTGAATGGAACTAAGTAGGTGGGGAGTGGGACATGATCATGTTATCCATATGTACTAGCTATGAATACCCCTCGCGTTGTTGCAGGAAATTTGAATATTTTATATGCTAATAAAATAAAAAGTACGTTGGAGTGAATTCCAAAGAATCATTTATGTTATTAAATTTAAATGTATGTGAACTACAGTAACCAGCTCGTTCCACGTGTATCAAATGGGGCATCGGAAAATATGATGTGATTATGTAATCTCATGCAACTTAAACACATAAACGCGTTGAATGATAACCATTCTGAAACAAAAAAAAGGGAAAAAATATTCCTATCAAAGTCATACTTCTTACATTGTTTAGATATTCATATGCCCGCTTGGCAAGTTCTTACTTCGGTCAGCCTTGGTTAAAAAAAAATATGTTACTCTCTCTGTTCTTTAATTGATGTTGCCGTTGAATTTTAAATTTAATTTTGACCATTCATTTTATTTAAATTGTTTTGATAAATTTCATATATTTTTATATAATTTGATTGATTATTAGAATTACTTGAGTCACAACTTAAAATTTTACATATTCGAGCAAATTTTTGAATAAAACAAATGGTCAAAGCTAAATTTAAAAGTCAACGATGACATAATTAAAGAACGGAGGGAGTATGCTGCATATTCACTTTTTGAGTTTGTTGTCTTGAATGGATACTGGTAAAATAATATTTGCTCTTTAGTAGCATTTACAAAATCGGTGAAACTGGTCCGGGTTTGCTTTCACCGAACGACTGGTATTCATCGTCTTTAGCGCCCGCCCACTCCCGTGCCGTGACGCTCCCGATCTAAGAAAAAAAAATGCCGTGACGCCACAGACCAAATTTCTAGAAATGCTCCAATCCACTGTTCCTTTTTGAGACTTTTGAAAGAACACAGATTGCAGCAGGATAACACATCCGTTCTTCTAATTTCAAGAACAACTAAATATTTTACAAAGCCGTCTGAAGCGTGCAGTCTTTCTAGGTGAAGCTTGTTAGGCAAATGATATCACGTGGAATCAGCTGTGCAAGTTAAGGTCCCCATTGAAGTTTATGTTTTTCTATGAAATTGAACTGCTTTATGTGAAAGTTGTCTATAATTTCTGTGAAATTCATACATTCCAACAAGGCCTTACAATGTATAAACAACGATATATGCAATCTTGATATCTTTAGGTGAACCATAATTTGAGGACATTCAGTTCAATCTTATGGAGCAGCGCGTGTCCTCTCTATGAAGCAGAGTAGCTGGAGTGCTGAGTTCAACTGATATACTACTAGTCTACCTCGTTTTAAAATTATTATCGTGTGGATGCTAATTCTAGTAAAAAATAAGCTGAAGTTGTTGGAATAATTATAACAATTTAAAAAGTTTATTTGATTCAGTTAGAGCATCTGCAAAAAGCCCCCCATTAACTTCTCTTAAATCAAATTACAAAGAAAAAGTATAAAAAACATGCTCTAACAGCTCCCCTAAACACTTCTCCTGTTTTGTCAGATCCTTAGAAATCTCCGTATTCAAAGGTACATCTGTGAGACTTTATGGGATCTTCAATTCTATCTTTTGTGCAACTAACAGTGAGATCGATTATTGACTTGGCCCAAATTCAAAATATATTGAGATATATTTAATGGGATTGTTGGAGGAGATAATCAAAATAGATTCCAAATTTTTTTTGGATGGTCTCAAAAGGTACTGTTTGGGGTGATTTTTTAAGGGAACCAAGGATAATTTTTGGGGTGATTTGAAAAGGACTGTTGGAGATATAAAGCTTGCTGCAGAACCCTAATGACAAACACATACCCTCGATCATCAGGAATTGGCTAGCATGGTTCTCCTCACCACTGCATCTGAACACGATTAGGAGGCATCGGGAGTCCGAAAAAGAAGCGGCTGGACCCGCTGAACTCCACCAAGTGCCAATGGAGGGCGTGGGACGAGAAGAACAGCACGGGAGAGGGATCTGTTCGTAGCTTATACTGATTCCAGCCTTCATCTATGCATTAACTGCCACGGTCTCATGTTCCATACTGCAGAGTCCTCTCATACCCATAATAAAATAGTATGCAAGATCCAAGTTATTAAGAACACACCCTTTTGTGACTAGTTATTCTAAATATATTTTTGTGGTGTATTGAGATACAACCTGGCCGGGCACACAACAGTACAAAGTTAGCCATCAGGTTGATCTCTTCAAGATGGAAGATGATTGTCATGCCAATAGCATGAAGATATAATCGATTATTTCAATGAAGTGAAACAAAAAGAAAAAAACTGACTTTTTTAGTGAAGAAAAAGCTGACTTCTGAAATTGTTGCACTGGTTCTAGGGCTTGTATTTTGGTAGGAATGTATGCTTTATGACTTAACATGTTGGTGTTCTGATTTTTGAAGTCTCGAAAGGTTCCTTTATATTTTGTTTATTTTGACCAAGTTGTATATTTTTTTATTCTTGACACCTTTTTAATCAAATTGAAGGAAAGCTCTACTAATCTAGCCCTGTGGTGTACTTGTTGACTAATCTTGTGGGTTGGCTAACCGGCCCCCTGCTGCATGTTCTATTTGGCTCCGTCATTGCTTTGGACATGGGCATATGAATTTTAGTTTAGGTGCAAAATAAAACTTATACTTGGCGATCAAATAAAGAGCGGCTATAAATGAACTTGTAATCGAGATGTAAGGAGAGTACCAGTGATATCAATTAAATGCTTCGATAACTACTGCAACAGGGAGAAAATTATTTGCTGGTATCCATGCATGGTTATAAAAGCGTAGATGAGACTATATACGCTGACAAATGTATGCAGAGCTAAAAATCTCTTGTTCATTTTTAATACCATATGGTGAGAAACACGAAAACTGGGAAGTGAAAAAAGGTCGAGGGGAATAGCAGCATAGAGTAGAGGCACTGGACTTATGGGTATCGGAGGCACTGGAAAAGAAATTAAAGAATGCACTCGATGAAGAATGGGTCATTTCATAGGGACCCAGTAGAGACTGCTGCGAGTCAGGCACACCTAATTGTCCTGGATATGGTCTCAGGGGCACTAAGCTCTGATTTTTGTTGAATTTGTGGCTCGATCTTGCGCACTCAGCCAAATAGAAGATGGGATTGGTACTCTTTCGACCAAGATCAGAGAAGAGATTCTGATCGAGTCGTCTCTGTGCAGCTCAGCGATGCTGCAAAAGGCCTCTTGTTGCATGTGAAAACCACAACATAGAATGGATTTTTTTTTCTCAAAGGAGTGCACAGGCAACGACGGAGATAGTCCAACTGATGTAATTTATTTTATTCATATATCGATCTTGAAAGCTTCAAGAGATATAAATTACTTTGCTTAATCTCTATAAATATCCAAATGTACAGATTTGTAATCTTGATATCTTCACGTGGAACGTGCATGTTTGATCGAGTACATTTGGTTCGATCTTGTTTCAGCTGCGCGTGTCATCTCTCTATGGAGCCAAGTAATTAGAGTCCCGAGACATTAGTTCATTTGATTAAGCTGTCTCTTGAAATAAAGTTTCATGTCATAAATTACTCCGGAAGTTTCTAAATTGTTGTTCCATTAATTTCTAATGTCAACTTCGACTATTCATTTTATTCAAATAATTATTTATCAATTTATGATATTTATCAAATTTGATGAGATATAGCAAATTATAACAAAATACATAATATTTATAAATTTTTTAATAAGATAAATAATCAAAAATTTATGTTAGAAGTAAATGACTATAATAATTAATAAAAAGAGAGAGTACTTTTGTTAATCTCTTTAAACACTTTTGCTGGATTGAATGTTGCTGGTGCGCTAGACGTACATGACGCAGAAAGTGCTTTTGGCTTTGGTGCTATAAAAGTCAGTGCAGGAAGCTAAAGAATCATTATCGCGTACTACTTCCCCTCATGGGAAATTAGCCGGCATACATGGTTTGTCCTCACAACTGAACCTGAATAGGCTTCGGAGGTATTGGGAATCTGAAAGCGGAGACGCCCGTAGCTGCACCAGCCGCGACCTAAAAAAGCAGAGAAATCAGCTCGCTACGTGACTCCGAAGTGGAACCGGCTGCCGCGACGCTCTCTGTGTCGGTTCCCTGCTGCTCGCCTGGTTTCTAGCCTGGGCATTATCTGCATGACCGTCTAGGCGTCTAGGCGTCTAGCTTTGTCCGCATAATCCTCGGGGGCTGCCTTGACGGGTCTGGCCTCCGAGCATTGCTATTCATCTGAGCAGTAATGCAGTGTAAGATCCACCACTGGCCGCTGCACTGACGAGGCCAGCACCATGTCCTGAACACCACAGTTGCTTTGATACAGAGGTGTTGACACCTTAAAAAATGATCTCCGGTACAATGGTCAGAGGTGTTGACACTAAAAAATAACTTCACCGAAGTGTTCGATACAATGCTAAAGTGTCCCGTAGTCTCTCTCAGATTTCTCAAATTTACACGACGGATCTTCCGACGTCATATCGGAGACTCCAGTCACTGGAGTGTCCAGCACTTTACCAGAGATTTCGATAAAGTCGATTTAGAAAAGTTTTTAGTAAATCAATTTTAAATTATTTTCTAACTTGAGTGATCTGTTGCTCTACGGGATAAGACTATCTCATCTCTATAAAACAGAGCCCTATGGCCGATTGAGGGTATCCCAATCGATCAAACCATTTTTTTTTACTTTTGCACTTCTCTAACCCTAATCCCGTCGCTCGACCCCTGTTTTGCTGCTCTTTCTTGGTTCCGACGACGTTTGAGCACGATTCGCCTGGCCTGACCGAGCTCGGATCAACTCTAAGACAATTCTCCTCCGACGGGATCTCTCTCGAGGTAAGATTTTCCAGGTGCGAGCGGTGTGTTGGCTCGGACCCGATTCGGCGTCAACACACTTTTTAGTGACTCCGCTGGGGACGAGTGATTCCGATTGCACAAGCTGAATCGTCATTTTCACCATGACCTCCGAGATCTCCATGATAAACATCGTCGTGCCATCCTTGAAAGAGAAAGCTGGAGGGCCTTCGAAGAGGGGCGAAAGGCACGCAAGGAGCGAGAGCTGCAAGAGTACTTGACGTGTTTTAAGAAGAACCGTCAATGCGTGATCTCTCAAGTGAAGGAGACTGTTCTTCTGGCCATCGACGACGACGCGACCATGGGTGCTGCCAATGTAAAAATATCTTTGCGCCCTCTCGTTACTTTTGAAAACTTTTCGTATTACTTTAATGACATGAAAAAGGTCTTAACAAATAATATGCAATACATGATCCAAGAAAACTTGTTTAAAGTTAAAAATATTAGTATTGCATCATCGTCTCATGTTGCATATGTAGCTAGTACATCGGCGTCTATTACTCTAATGTAGAACATCCTACGTATGCCATGCCGTTGAACTCGTTTAGTGAACAAACTAGTTTTCCATCACCCGTGCAAACCAACGCTTTAATAGTGTTTCCCACTAGCGTAGAGCCAATTACTAGCATCTCCAATCCAGCCACAAACCGATTGAGTGAATTGGCTAACTTTGTTCCTCCTTACTGTACTGTTGCATATACTACACTGCCCATCCCACCAAGCGGTACGAGAATCCTTCATGGCCCTGTCCCTAATGAAATATTTAGCACCATAAAAACAAGCGTACACCATCGAGTACGTCTACTAGGCCACCATTACCAATATAGAGCAGTGTATGACGCGCATTAAGGAGGACTTAAATAAATAATTTCGTTAGACGCTAAGAGTGGATCTTAAGGGGAGGGACCGAATTTATCAAAAACCATACCCTGCGTATTTTGATTCGGTCTCATATTCCGTAGGATGGTGTGTTTCCGACTTCGCCAAATTCAATGGCGAAGATAGCAAAACCACTTGGGAGCACATTAGTCAATATGTAGCACAATTAGGAGAAGCGAGTTTTAGTGAAGCTTTAAAAGTACGTTTGTTTTCATTATCGCTAATCGGAACCGCTTTCTCTTGGTTTTCGTCATTATCCTCGGGCTCTATTTACACTTGGGAGTTATTAGAGAGTAAGTTACATGATCATTTTTACTGCGGGAGTAATGAATTAAAGTTGTCACATTTGACATCGGTTCGACAAGGAAAAAAGGAACCTGTTGATGACTATCTTTTCTAGTTTAGAGATGTTCTTGTTTTAATTTAACAATTTCTGATAAAGACTTAGCCGACCTAGCTTTTAATGGTTTACGGTCGCATCTTAGGGAGAAGTTGGAGGGGTACGATTTTCTCACACTCACTCACCTCCGACAAAGGGCTTTCGCTCAAAAGAGCCGAAGTAAAGAAATAAAACATAATTATAAGACCCATCATAACATGCACATCGTATGATTCGGATAGTTCCGATGATGATTCTAATGATATTTTGGTTGTCGAGTTCGTTTGGTCATCTAAAGCCAAATCGTTTGCTTGTGATTCGCTCAAACCGGTTCATAAGAATCGGAAAGACGATATAAAATACATCTTTGATGTAGCTAATTGTGATAGAATATTTGATGAGCTGCATAAAAGTGAATACATTAAGAGCGCATATACTTTACCTTCGGCGATGAGATTAAGCGTAGGGCATATTATAAGTGGCATAACTCTTATTCTTATGCTACTAATGATTGCAATGTTTTTTGTCGACGGGTCCAATCGGCCCTTAATGAGAGATGATTGAGTCTTAAGGAAATGCAGATTGACAAGCACCCCTTCCCCGTCAACATTCTAGACCTCAATCCGAAGGTGTTGATTCGGCCTCATCAAGCCGATATCACTAAGAGGAAAACCGTGATCATCGGGGAGGAGATGCTTATTTCTCTGGATGAGAAAGGGGCTTCCAGGAAGGTGATGCTTGAGAAGTCCCTCGATGGTCAAGAATCTCTCAAGGTTACCATCCCAGGCTCTAGACCCGAGGGCAAGTTCCACGGCCTAAGATGATAAAACCGAAGAAATAAGAGGTGGTTAAATGAAAGGTAAACCAACGTAAAGCCACGGATCGGACGATGGAGTCCAAAAGCGCCTTCGACCGTCTCCTGGCTAAATACAAAAATCAAAAGACTGATTTAAATAATCGGTCTATGAAGCGACCAAGGTCGCCACCTAAGGAAGGCAGCCTATCTAGGAAGGAGATGATGCCAACCATGAATGTGCTTGGGCCCCCTTCTCCTTTTCCTTCACATGGCTTCGGAGTGCCGCCACCATGGTTCTATCCTATGCCATGTCCGCCACTCCCGATGTGGCATCCATACATAGGACTATGGATGCACACGCCACCGATGCCCATGCCACCGATGCCGTTTCGCCAATGCCATAGCCACTGTTTCATACGGGGTGGAACGGGCCGAGAGGAGATGTCTTCACAAGGCTCTCCAACCCTATCTTGAATCGGACGGATTTTCAACCGATCAAGGCTCAAAGAGGGAGCTTCACTACCGCGCCTAAGCAAGAATGGCACCTAAAGCAAGGTAATGAACCTGCTCCCTCCATTGTTGTTCATCAAGAGAGTGCATCGAGAGGTGTCGTGAAAATCGGCACAACCGATGTCAAAATCAGAGAAGTTTTCACGAGACCGATCACTTTACATGATCCGGTCGAAAAGACTTCCCATGACCATGAAGCTAGCAGCAGCAAGAGCTCCTCCAAGTACACGCAATCGAGGTGGTGGGTGTCCGCTTGGCTTGACCCACACTCAAAAGAGGAAGCTCCAAAGGCTGCGCCTCTGAAAGATGCGAGAGGAGGAGGCGAAGAAAAGGTGGGACGAGATCTTTAACGAGATCAAACCGATGGTCCCTCAAGGTAAGCAGTGGAGGGTTAAGGAGCCTGGGGCTCCTACTTCACCGATGACGGAGAAAGCAAAGGCTACTCTAAAGCCACTTGGTTTGGCCGACACCGTCTTGGGAGAGGACTTCGCCCACACCCACGGAAGACGTCGACATGCCCGAGTTCGACGACGACGACCTCTTAGACTACGAGGCTACACCACCTCGAGAAGGTATGAACATTAACACCATTTGCTTATCCCTTTCCGATTATTCATTTATAGAGGAAGAAGTCATGGCACAATTCAACTTTGGACCGAAAAGTGCTATCTTCGAAAAGTCCGAGGAATCGGAGAACCATTTGAAACTCCTCTATGTGAGAGGTCATATTAATGGTTCACGATTTCTCGCATGGATTTCTCGCATGCTTGTAGACGGCGGTGCTATTGTTAATCTAATGCCATATTCTTTGTTTAAAAAGCTAAGTAAGACCGATGACGAGCTCATCTGGACCAACATGACTTTGAACGGTGTGAGAGGAGGAGACCCTATCGAGGCTAAAGGGTTTACCTCTATGGTACTCATCGTTGAAAGCAAGACCATGGCTGCCACTTTCTTTGTTGCCGATGTGCGCGGTAGTTATAGCTTGATCTTAGGGCGTGATTGGATTCATGCCAACAGAAGTGTTTCTTATACCTTGCACCAATTCTTGATACAATGGATTGGTGATGATGTAGAGGTGGTTCATGCGGATGCATCGCCTTGTGTTGCTATGGCCGAATCATCTTTTTTGCCACATGACGCTGTCAAATGCTTGACCGGTTTAGACTTGACGGATTATGATTTTTTTAGTGTGACTAGAGATAGTTTTGCACCGGTCAATATAAAGCCGATGGAGAATCAGCTCAACCATATAATATGATTTAATGGATTCTAATGTTAATTGGTTGCAAAAGAGAGTGGAACACTATCGGTCCAATACGAACGATATCTACGAAGCTATCAAGGAAATAGAGCATATGGGTAAGTTAAGAGAAAGATTCACATCGGCCGATCCTCTTGAAGAAGTGAACCTTGGCAGCGATGATAATTCGAGACAAACTTATATAAATAAAAATCTGAAAGCCGATTATAAGTTGAAGCTAATTGATTTACTAAAAGAATATGTGGACTATTTTGCATGGTCCTATAATGAAGTGACCGGGTTGAGCCGCGAGTTAGTCGAACATCAGCTTCCAATAAAATCTGGTTTTAGACCTTTTAAACAACCAATGAGGAGGTTTAACCCGAATATGCTTGATCAGATTAAAGAAGAAATTAATCGATTACCTGATGCAAAATTCATAAGACCTGGCAGGTATGCGGAGTGGATATTCAACATCGTGCCGGTGGAAATGAAGAACACCGGTAAGATAAGAGTTTGCATTGATTTTAGAAATTTAAATAGAGCCACTTCTAACGATGAATATTCTATGCCCATAGCCGATATGTTGATTAATGATGCTTCCGACCAAAGAGTTATTAGTTTTCTTGATGGTAATGCGGGATACAACCAAATCTTTATGGCCGAAGAGGATATGTCTAAAACTGCTTTTAGATGTTCTGGTTTTGTAGAATTGTTTGAGTGAATTGTTATGACTTTTGGATTAAAGAATGTGGGCGCCACATATCAAAGAGCTATGAACTTTATCTTTCATGATTTACTTGGTGTTATCATGGAGATTTACATAGATGATGTGGTGATCAAATCGGCCGCATTAGATTCTCACTTGGCCGATTTGCAACTTGCCTTGGACCGAATGCGTTGTTTCGGTTTGAAAATGAATCCACTCAAATATGCTTTTGGTGTATCGGCCGAGAAGTTTTTAGGCTTCATAATTCATAAAAAAGGTATAGAGGTAGATCCTAAGAAGATAAAGGCAACTGAGAATGTGCAAGCGTCTGCTTGTAAGAGAGAGTTGTAAAGCTTATTAAGAAAAGTGAATTATTTATGGCGATTCATTTCTAATTTGTCAAGAAAGATTAATGCATTTACTCCTATTCTTCGACTAAAGAATGAGACCGAATTTACTTGAGGGGCAAAACAACCAGAAGCTTTTGAGAGGATCAAAGAATACTTGTCTTCGCCGCCGGTGCTTAGGGCGCCTAAGGGAGGAGTCCCTTTTCGTCTTTACGTAGCGGCGGAACACGATGTAGTTAGTGCTGTTTTGACACAAAAAGCCGAAGAAAAGGAGTATGTGATCACGTATGTAAGCCGACGACTGATTGATGAGGAAACAAGGTACACTCTCATCGAGAAACTATGATTTTTCTTGTATTATGCTTGCACCAAGTTGAGACACTATTTGTTATCTAGTATTTGTGTGGTTGCTTGTCAAACCGATGTTATTAAACATATGTTGTATAGGCCGATTTCTAGTGGTAGGCTTCGTAAATAGGCTTATGCATTGATTGAGTATGATTTGGCTTATGAGTCGTTGAAATCCAAGAAATGTCAAATTGTTGCTAATTTCATTGTTGAACATCAAATTGATTTAGAACATGATCTAGATGTTGCTTACGTTACTTTTACCCCTTGGAAATTATTTTTTAATGGATCGGTTTGTAAAGAGGGTCATTGGTGTGGTTTTAGTATCTCCTCATGATGCACGCTTTGAATTCTCAAACCAATTAGAGTATGATTGCACCAATAACCAAGCCGGATATGAAGCATTGTTGTTCGGTTTAAAGATGTTGGAGTCCATAGGGGTTAAGCATGTAGAGGCTTTCGATGATTCGTTGTTAGTAGTGCAACAAATTTCTGAAAATTTTTAATGCTTAGACGGATCATTAAATGTTATCTTAGATAATTGCCTAGACATCATTAGAAAAATAGATGAATTCAACATACATCATGTGCCTAGGCTAGAAAACAATGAAGCAAATGAGTTGGCTCAACAAGCATCAGGTTACAATGACAGTAAAGGTAAATTTTCAGTTAATAAGAAACCGATGCTTGAGATATTGGAGCTAGACCATTTAGATACTAACACATCAAACTATGATGGTGCCGAATCGCTTGGTTGGAGATCACCCATAATTTCATATATTCATAGTCCAACCCAAAGTATGGATAGAAAGGTTTGGCATGTAGCTTTCAAATATACTTTAATTGATGGTGACTTATACCGTCAAACAGGAAATGATTTACTGTTGAAATGTTTGGGTGAGGATGAAGCCAAAGTAGCTTTGAGAGAAGTTCATGAGGGCATTTGTGGTACGCATCAATCAGCTCTGAAAATGAAATGGTTGCTAAGAAGAGTTGGGTTCTATTGGCCAACCATGATTGTCGATTCTTATCGTTACTACAAGAGGTGCGAAGAATGCTAAAAGTTTGGCAATATTCAATTGGTGCCCGCTTTCGCGATGAAACCTATTATAAAACTGTGGCCATTTCGAGGATGGAGATTGGACTTCATAGGGCAAAAACATCCTCTGTCTTCAGAGGGACACCGCTTCGTGTTAGTTGCAACGGACTAATTCACCAAATGGACCGAAGTGGTGGCTCTCAAGAACATGACGTACAAAGAGGTAATTGAGTTCCTTACCGAGCATATTATTTATAGATTCGACATACCGCAAACTTTCACTATCGACCAAGGTACTTTCTTTACGTCCGGTCATGTCAAAGAATTTGCCGAATCCTACGGGATTATGATACTCAATTCATCTTCATATTATGCTCAGGCTAATGGTCAGGCCGAGTCTAGTAACAAAACATTGATTAAACTCATTAAAAAAAATAGAAAACCATCCTAAGGGGGTGGCATGAAGTCTTATCAGAAGCTTTGTGGGCTCATCGGATATCTAGGCACGGGGCAACTAAGGTAACACTTTATGAACTTGTATATGGACAAGAGGCCATTTTACCCGTCGAGGTAAATCTAGAATCTCTAAGATTAGCTAAACAAAATAATTTATCCACCGATGAGTATAGAACTCTAATGCTAGACAATATCGATGACGTCACCGATAAACGTTTAAATGCCTTGAAAGAAATTGAGAGAGACAAGGCTAGAATTGTTAAAGCCTACAATAAGAAAGTGAAAGTCAAAACTTTTCAGGTGGGTGAATTAGTTTGGAAAACTATTCTGCCCGTAGGCTCAAGAAGCAACAAGTTTAGAAAATGGTCTCCTAGTTGGGAAAGACCATACCAAATAGTAAAAGTCATCGCCGAAAATGCATACATAGTGGAAAATATGAGTGGAGAGTCATTGCTTAGGGTCTTTAATGGTTCGTACTTGAAAAATATCGCCCAAGTGTATGGCAAAAAGCTTAGAGGAAGAATGGCCGATATAAAGGATATCGTCGCCAAGAATGGTGCAATGGCCGATGAGTTGAGAAAACCATTGCCCTTATATGTTTTTGGGTGCTTAGAATACTTTATGGTGTAGAGACTTCACCAAAAAGCAGGGGGTATATGTTGACACCCAAAAAATGGCCTCACCGGAGTGTCTGGTACAATGTCGGAGCCTCCGGTAAGCCCTCTCGGCTTTGGGGCACTTCGCCCACCGCCGGCACATTGCCGGATTGTCCGATGAGCCCTCTCGGGTGGTGTTTTGTACAGCGGAGTGTCCGGCATAGCGCCGAACAGTCCAACAGGCCCTCTCGGATTCCTCGGATTTACACAACGGAACTTTCGACGTCATACCAGAGGCTCCGATAACTGGAGTGTCCGGCACTTTACCGGAGATTCTGGTAGTATCGATTTAGGAAAGTTTTTAGCAAATCAATTCTAAATTATTTTCTAACTTGAGAGATCTGTTGCTCTGCGGGATAAGATCATCCCACCTCTATAAAACAGAGACCCATAGTCGATTGAGCGGTATCCCAATCGATCAAACCATTTGGCTTTACTTTTTCATTTCTCTAACCCTAATTCATCACTCGACTCCTGTTTTACTATTCATCCTTCGTCCCGGCGATGTTTGGGGACGATCCGGCTAGCCGGACCGAGCCCGGATCAACCCTAGGATGATCCTTCTTCGGCAGGGTTTTTCTTGAGGCGGGATTTTTCAGGTACTGCCCAAACCCGGCGTTGAAGAAGCGCCGACGTTCCCGCACATAGATGTGCGAGTGGTGTGTTGGCCCGGACTCGATTCGGCGTCAACAAGAGGTATCAATATAGGTAGTCCAATCATTACCTGAGTAATCACAGAAATTTTAGTGCCCCTTTTCCGTCACAAAATAATTTTTTTAGATTTTTAAATATCAATTTTTGACAATTCATCTTATTAAAAAATTGTGAAAATACTATTTATTTAATTGTAAAATGATTCATTATTAAAAGTACTTTAAGTTTGACTTGTTTATTTATATATTTTGTAATATTTTTGAATAAATCAAATGGTTAAATGCTGATTTTAAAAAATTATAAATATTATTTATTTTGGAACGGAAGAAAGCTACATTTGGCATCAGATCATTCAACTAAAGCTGTCAAGCCAGGCGAGGGCTCTGCTCCCTCTACTTTTCTGCCTGGAAAGGTATAGAAAGTATTTTTGAATTCCTCAACTGTCCTTTCCGGGTAGCAGAGGAGTTGAGTGATTATTACGATCGGGCATCTATAATAACCTCGGGTTTAGGTGGGCAACTCGGCAAGTTGACATCCAGCTGCCCTCAGGGTCAATATTTGACCTCTTGTAAGCTGCGATTAAGTCTGATTTGGCCTATGTTGCCTTACTCGAGCATGACTTGCTCTAGCTTCTCTAACCTCGTCCTAGCTCAGCACCTTTGTAGTCCCATAAAAAATAGTTAGGGATGTACCCAATTAATCGAAATAGTAATTCAGGTTCCTCCTTGATAGTCATATGTGTAATTTGTTCCCTATCCATCATTATCATCTTCTTCATAGGTTAATGGTGTTAAACGAAAAGATAAATGACCAAAATACTTTTGATTGAAAATTTTGTTAAAGTTTCTTTGTCAGTACATCCAGTTTTTTGCAGTAATATTTGGACAGTGCAAATATATCTACACAAGTTTGACGGAACAAAAATTTACAACCAGGGCTGAACTATTTATGCTGTCCAAATATTCCAGCAAAAAAATGGATGTACAGATAGCTGACATACATACTTGACAAAATTTAGAGCTAGGCACATTTTGGTCTTTTATCTTTTATTTAACACTGCTAATATATGAAATGTGTGACAATGGGGGTAGGAAACAAAAGTTACACATATGGCTATTAAAGAACTTTAAAATTTTGAGTGTTAATAATGAACCTCAACTATTTTTAATGGTTAATAATTAAATTTGCCCCATACATATCTATCCATAGAATCAGGCAATTTTTTTCATCTCCAATGCATATAATCCATTGAATCAAGAATACAATCGACTGAACCAAGCGTACCTGAAGAGCCTGGGTTCTCACCAATTGCAAGTAGTCTAGTATAGGCCACCACTCCATAATCTATCATCTAAAATGCCACCACCATCTCATTTGAAGAACAATATAGTTGTCATGCTCCTCAATGGATTATGATTGACAAGGACATGTCATATCATTTGAAGCATGTACCATGAAACAAATCGGTATTGACAAATAAATAATTCAAATGAAATTACACATTCATACAAACTTCCTCCTGAAATATTAATTTTTACTCAAATCTAGGGTTATATTAGAAATATATTAGAAATAGTCCTGGTAAAGTTGGAAGTACCATGAATGCCTATTACAATTCACAACCCCATTTCCCTAGACGAAGTTGTTAATCAATGAATCATCTAATATTATGTGTGATGCATCAACATAGAAATAATCATATTCATCTGGACATAATGAATCCATCACCTCATTCATGACAAACTCAGTGAATTGATCTTCAGATTCAATCATACGTGTAAGGATCAAGGACACCAAGAGGGGGGAGGCGGTTGAATCGGCAGGCTTATAGGATTAAATTTGCTACGAACTTAAACTTTGAGACTCAATCACAACGAAGGCAAACCTATGCAATTTTAGTAGGACAAGACCCCTAACAATGCCAATCAAATGATAAGAACAACAAGCAAAAACTAGCACAATAGCCACCAAGAGAAATCAAAGAACAACCTATCACTCTACTCAAACGATAAGTAAATGCGGTGAGTAAAGAGAGAGATAGAAAGTGCTCAGAGTTTTTTCTCGAGGTCTGAAAGGTAGATGTCTTCCCCTAATCCACGTTGAACCACTCCTGTCGGTGTATTGGTTCCTCCCGTCGTTCTCGAAACGATGCTCACAAGGGTACGCTTCACTCTCGGAGTGAAGATACCAGCGGCCCGGCTGTCGACATAATACCCAAACGCTAAAGCAAGCCTCCAAGGCTCGGACGCTCTCTCTTGGGGTCCTTTTCGAGCGGGAGACCTAAAATCATGTACAAACTTGGCGTCGTCTTTCACAATCTCTTCGAAAGCTCGAACACTAACTCTTAACCGGTCTAGGCTGCCCGGTAATAGACAAAGATGACTCCTAAAGCCCCACAAGCTCTATAAGTGTATGAGTGCTCCCTATCACTCCTACTAGCACCAAAGATCTCAAATCTTATTTTGTGCTCTTTTGGTGGTGTCCTTTAGCCTCTCACAAATTTCCTCCAGCAGCTCAGACCTCAGGCGCACACGAGAACGTCCCTCTCCACGGTTTAAATAGGCTCCAAACCCAAAAACCACCGTTAGAATGTGATGTCATAAAGCTGATGCTTTATGCAATCACCAGACTGTACAATGACTAGGCCACTAGACTGTCTGGTAACCCTTTTCTCCAGCTGGCCAGGGAAACACCCTCTTTGTAATTTATTTCATATGACATTGGACTATTCGGTGCATACTTTCATCGGAATGTCCTGTGACTTTCACTTTTGGACTCCCAGAGGCATCTTCTCTGGACTTCGGCTTCAATCTCATCGGACTGTCCGGTGATTGCCACACCGGACTGCACGGTGTCTTCCCTTCAGCAGCTCCAGAGAGCACCACTCTCTAGACTGTCCGGTGACCTCACTGAACTGTCCGATGACTGCTTCTGCAACTGAACTTGAAGTCTTCTGCTTCGACTTTGCTTCGACTTGCTTTCTCTGCCATCTTCAGTGCTTTCGGAGGTAGCTAAGGAGTATTCACACCCTCTAACACTTGTATGACAGGAGACGAATGACCTACCTCCCTTAATAGTACCAGCGGTCCTACAGACTCTCGAACTAATCCTTAGCCTTGGTCCTCCAATGCCCGGAAACTCCTCTTCTTGGTATCGTCCTTGTCATCCATCGAGGAAGCCCACCATGTCATTGTAGAATTAGTGGAGCGAAACCTACAATCACAACCGTTACCTATGGTGTTTATTCAATCACCAAAATCCATTCATACCTTTAAGAGACTTCAAAGATAATGAAGCTAAAAATCTCTCTCTTTTTTGTGATTGATGACAACAATATAACTCACAAACAGGCTCAAACGAGATTAAAGAAGATAAAGAAGAAATCGCATCTCAAAAGAACACTTATCCCCTTACCTTGATGACTCCCCAGAAAAATTTTGTAAGAGTTCTCTTCCTTTGTCATAGTTTGGAAGCGCTCACTCTCCCTCTGTTTGGTAGCTCTCTCTCCCCCTTTGTCATCTAATCACACAAAAAATAGCATCGAGGAAGCATATAGAGAGAGAGAACGCTAGATAGACAAAGGTTACTGCATGATAGAATAGAACGGGAGCGCAAACACTAAGGAACCTGCAAAGACAATCACCTCACAGGTAATCATACACAATAAAACCACGAGGTTAGACAAAAACCAAGTGTATTCCAATGAGCTAAAAGAGTCAAATGAAATACAAGCTCATCAAAATAACACGAAGAGCCAAATAAATCTGCCAAATAAAAATCAGAGCCCAATCTTCCCAGCCATGGCCTCCCCCTAGACAGCTTGCCACTCAAAAAGCGATACACTACACGGCTCACTACCAACTCCTACAAGAAAACTAGTCATGTGCGGCTGAAGAGTCAGTTGCAGTGACGGTCAATGGCTGCTCCTCTGACACTGGCTCGGCTGCTGCTGTTGACTCATCTCCTCCAGGCTCCTCAGAATCATTAAAGGCACTAAAATTGGTGGAAGACGTTGGGGAGGGCTTCTTGTCATCAAGTGAAGTTGGCTGATCTGAACTGGCAAAGGCCTGAGCTGCCTCCTCTGCTGTGTATCTGGCCTCAACCAGGATAGCTACATCTGAAGAACTCGGCTGCTCGGCTGTGGTGACTAAAAGCTCTGCCTCTAAAATCACTGGCGGTGGCTCTGTCAAAACTGACTCAACAATAGTAGCCTCAAAAGATAAAACTCTCGGAACAAGTGCAGAACTACCAACCACTGCCCCTGACTCAAATGCCGATACAAAAACTCTGTACTCAGTTGAAGCAAATAGTGCCAACATCGAGTACGAGGAAACCGAGGAGAAATGAAATGAAGTGACTGGCACATTAACTACATAGGTAGTCACTGTCGTGCTGGCTACTCCAAACGGTATGAACGGTGGTAACAGAGCTGAGAGCAAAGTAGTAAAAGTGGGCTGTTGCCGCTGCTATCTTTGAAGCTCTGGTGTGAAAGCTGGCACTGAGGAATACTGCGGCTGGAGAGCTGTGAGCTGAAGCTGAGGGCAGGGGACCCTGTAGCGAAGTTGTCAGAAATTTTGCAAAGGTGGCATACTGATCCCCTGGAGATATGATGCTGTGGCACCGAACCCGGCAGACATGTAAGATATGACCTCTCAAAGAACTCTCTGTCCTACTGTCTCCTCTCATCAGCTATCTCCCTCTCAAACCTAAGCCTCTCCTCAAACTCGGCTCTCTCCTGTTTGATCCTCTCTTTAACTCCTCTCTCAACCTCCTCATCTCAGCCTGTTTTGCCTAAATAGCATTCAACCTGGCAGCCAATGCAGGATCTAGTGTAGCACGCGAGGTAGGAGTCTCATTGTGACCTAAAGCCTCAGTGCTCCCAACCTCCGACTGTGCTCCCTCTGAAGCCTCAGTCTCAGCTTCAACATCCTCGGGGCTGTGGTATCCTCTCCTCCAGGGGTGCTTTGTTAAGCAAAAACTCGTAACACCTTGGAATCAGACGACTCAGCAAGACTGAAGGCTGTGGTGATCTCTGGTAAAGCAGCATACTCCGCCTCAGTTATAACACCAGCTCTCCTCAGCAACAGACATATGTAAGGGGCAAAGGGTAACTGTCGAGCGTCAATCCCCTCATATATAACATCCTCCATCTATGTAAGCAGCAAATCTATAAGATCAAACTCTTCATGCCTTAGCAAGAAACACATCAGCCACTGATGTAGAATAATCATTCGCTTTTTGTAGTCAGCTCGAGGCGCTATCGACATCTCAAGCAACCCTCTCAATACACGTGCCTCGTGTGTCAATCTTAAATGGTCCCTCGAGTAATGCTCCCTATGCGGTGGCGGGTACGCAATACTCAATCTCTCGTCACTGGGATCCATCCCTTCAAAAGGTCTAAATGGCAGTGAGAAATCTGGATGAGCCAGTGCATGGATCCGAGTGTCAGAAGATATGAACTCAAGATCAGCTATGACATCGTTCCTCTCAAATCTGTGTAGCTCCCCTCAATACATAAACTAGAAATACAAGCGGTCGGGAGAGATCCACAGTAAGGCATAGAACTCCAAAACAATCTCCTCACTAAACCACAATGGCTGGGTGACCAACTCTGTCAAACCAGAAAGATAAGCAATGAGATCCTCCATGTCAACCTCAACTCCTCTGCTCAGTGCCTCAATAGAACAGTGACCTCGACTGTGAAACTCTTGGGGCTGCCTCTCTCTTTGCGGTTCTCGACTGCCGACTGGTAAGAGCTCTCCGCGGTTGCACCTCAGCTACCAAAGGGGCAGTCGCCACTCTCTGATGGGTCGACCTACTCAGCTCCCCCAGGAACTCAGCACCACCTATCCTCAGGGCATCACTCCTACGGTGTGGGGGCACATCCACATCTGTAGCTGCCAAAGCTTGATCCCACTCGGGGTCACCAGTCCTCTGCTTCTTCTTCTTCTTCTTCTCAGGCTCTACATCCTTGCCCTTCTACTTCTCCTCTACAAAAGATCTCTGTCTACCCATACCGTCAACTGTCACAAGAAAAACTGTCTCTGTAGCTCAACTGACAAGCTGACTCAACAAGATAGGATTAAGAGCTTAGCTCTTAACTCGTCCAAGAAAGATCTAGACTGCCAGAAACCACTGTCAAAGTACCGCTGTCCGCTATCCTGTCTCGCTGAACAAACAGTCACTGCACCACATAAAAATAAAATATAAGTTATAAGCATAAAAGGTGAGCGACACAAAGATATCCTAGCGGTGAAACAAAAACATATCACCGATCAAATAAAAACAAATAAACTCAATGGTGATATCATGGACTAATGCCACAATTCAAATAATAATGCATCTAAATTGCGACACTAGCGATAGGAGGACTCAATACCATACTAAAATATGCAAGAGATGACCTCAATATGGCACTAAGTACAGGAAATATCAACTAATTACTCCAATTAGCAATAAAAAAATGAACTTTTATCTCAATAATGCCAATTTTCGTAATTAATCAACACAAGGCACATGAGGGGCAATTTCGATGAATAGGAATGATAGAAATGATACCGCAAAGAGTGAAATGCCGGAAACCGCCGAGAAAATGCCGTGAATTCGACTGATTTTGAAAACCGCAAAATCCTATTGAGGGTTTTTGAGAGACACGAGCTGGAGCGGTTTTTTTGGCTCAAACAAGGGCACAAGGCCGAGAGCAAGGAGCAGCACAGGCGCGGTGAAGGCGGCGGCGGCTCAGGCGATGGAGCGGCACGGTTCTGCGGTGGCACAAGCACAGGTGTCTAGGGCAGAGAGCTGCAGCGCGCATGAGGCAGATGAGCGCGAGGGCGGCACAGAGCGGATGACAATTTTGGTGCGTCGGCAAGCAGGAGCAGCGGCGGCCGGGCGGCGCTCGGACGGCGGAGGCGGACATGACGGCAACGGCGAGCAGCGAAGGCGGTGGAGTCGGCAGAGAAAGACGCACACGATTGAAAAGATGTTAAGGCACACGTGCGTTTAGATTAAAACATATCAACGCCCAGATTTGAAAGCAAAACGATAGGTTGGCCTAGATTTCGCCGAACCAGATGATCATCGGACTGTCCGGTCCTTAAAGTTTGTCCGGTGAATATAAAATTCTGGACTGTCTAGTGACTATCGAGAGCCAATTCCAGAGAAGCAGCCGCTTTGTCTTCATATCACCAGACTGTCTGGTGAACTTGCCGGATTGTTCGATGACTGTCCAACTCCGCAGGATACTCGGTTCAAAGATATAATCACCGGACTGTCCGATGAAGGCGTCGGACTGTCCGGTGACCTCAAGGGTCCTCACCAAATCACAAATAAGGTCGAGCGATAAAAACCAAAGTGAGAAGGAAGCTCCAAAAAGGAAATATATGAACCCATGTTCACGGTCTGCGTAAATGAATTTTAAAGACTGTTAAACACAAGGTTCAATGGGCATAAAGCTCACAATTGCTTTGGTTACTCTTTGTGGAGTATGTGAATCCATAGAGTAACACGCCTGCTCCGTGGTTTCTATATGCAATCATGGTAACAACATCCTAGCTAATGCATTAAATTTAAATATGTCATATAGATGCAAGTAAATTAAAGATATTTTTTGAAATGCATCCAAATATATCATTTTTGGCCTTACCATTGAACTTAAAAGAGTATCAAATCTCTCATTCCCATTCATAGCGTTTTGGGTCACAAGCCACGCTTCCCATCGATTGACTCAAGGTAAGATTGCATTCGAGCCTTCCAATAAGAGTAATCATCCCCATCAACACACGGGTAGACTCTCCATCTCGTTCGGCATCCTTACTCAAGGCGATGAACCCCGAAAAGTGAGTACTTAGCTCTGATACTATTTGTAAGGATAAGGACACCGAAAAGGGGATTGAATTGGTAGACTTATAGACTAAATTCTCTATGAACTTAAACTTTGAGACTCAATCACAAAGAAAGCAAACTTATGCAGTTCTAGTTGGCCAAGACCTCTAACAATGCTAGTAAAATGATAAGAACAATAAACAAGCACTAGCACAATAGCCACCAAGAGGAATCAAAGAATAACTTTTCACTCTACTCAAACGGTAAGTAAATGTGGTGAGTAAAAAGAGAGAGAGACAGAAAGTGCTCAGAGATTTTTTCGAGGCCTCAGAAGGTAGGCGCCTTCCCCTAATCCTCATTGAACCACTCCCGTCGAAGTCTTGGTTCCTCCCATTGTTTTCAAAACGATGCTCACAAGGGTACACTTCACTCTCGGCTGAAGATACCGGCGGGCCAGCTGTCACACATAATACCTAAGGGCTAGAGCAAGCCTCCAAGGCTCGGGCGCTCCCTTTTGCAGTCCCTTTGGAGCGAGGGACTCAAAACCGTGTACAAACTTGTTCTCATCTTCTACAATCTTCTCGGAAGCTTGAACACCGACTCCTAGTCGGTCTAGGTTGCCGAAAGTAAGAGTAATAGGCAAAGATCACTCCTCTCCCCACAAGCTCTAAACTATCACTCTCCTAATAGCTCCAAAGATCTCAAATCTTGTCTTGTGCTCTCTTGGTGATGTCCCTTGGTCTCTCACAAATTTCCTCCAACAGTTCATACCTCAGGCACACACGAGAACGTCCCTCTCCATGAATTAAATAGGCTCCAAGCCCAAAAACAACTGTTAGAATGTATGTCATAAAGCTGACTGCTTTATGCAAACACCGGACTATCCGGTGACTGGACCACCAGACTGTCTAGTGACCGTTTCCTCAAGCTGACCATGGAAACACCCTCTCTAGAATTTATTCCATATGACACTGGACTATTCGGTGCATACCTTCACTGGACTGTCTGGTGACTTTCACTTTTGGACTCTCAGAGACATCTTCTCTAGACTTTGACTTCAACCTCATCGGACTGTTCGGTGACCTCACCGGATTATCCAGTGACTGCTTCTACAACTGAATTTGAAGTCTTCTTCTTCCGCTTCGCTTTGACTTGCTTTCTCTGCCATCTTCAGTGCTTTTCGAGGTAACTAAGGAGCATTTACACTCTTTAGCACTTGTATGATTGAAGACAAATGACCTTACCCTTTAATAGTACCGGCAGTCCTATGGACCCTCTAACTAATCCTTAGCCTTCGTCCTCCGACACCCAGAAATTCCTCTTCTTGGAATCGTCCTTGTCATCCATCAAAGAAGCTCACCATGTCGTTGTAGAATTAGCAGGGTGGAATCTACGATTACAACCATCACCTATGGTGTTTATTCAATCATCGAAATCTATTCATATATTTTAGAAGACTTCAAAGGTCATAAAGCTAACAACACGTATAGGCGAATCACGCAAGACAGTTCCATATAGGTGGGTGTTGTGGCCGGGGCGAGGTGCAGTGGCGTGGGCGGCCATGGCAGGGCAGTGCCACACTTGGGTGGGCTCGGGGTTCGATGGTCAGGGATGGTGAGGCCACGCAATATATATGATGACATGCCTTGGCTGAGAGAGTGAGGGGCCATATGTTTTGTTCTGATCAGTAGTCATGATCAGCAGAAGAAGAGAGACATGCGCTGGATCAGGTAGAGAAAAAGAAAGGGGCTCAATTATGACATGGCAATTTTGAATTTAGGGATTGACAATTGTTTGAAGAGTCTATTGGTTTACTCAAGCTTTTTTAGGAACGTTTGCTTTTATTTTAGAAGCTAGATAGGATAATTTGGAATCTAGTTTATGAAGACTGTTACTCCCTCCATCCCAGGTTAAGTGGGGTTTTATATTTTTTAGACATCATCTTTTGACCATTCCACTTATTTAAAAAATTATAAAGATATTAATCATTTTATTACTAAAATTACTTTAATCATGGTTTATTTATGTTTAGATTTACATAAATATTTTGAAAAAGACGAATGGTCAAATACTGATTTTAAAAGTAAAAAAAAACGACGAGAAGTAGTAGTTAGGATAGTCTTGGCTTCGGAGTACATAAGTTGTAGCAGATGGCTTCCACCGTTCCTATAGAGCAACATATATACTACTCCAACTCCCGGCCAAAGCACTAGAACGGGGTTTTAATTGCTTGATGACAGAGTCTTGTTGCTTTGGCTTCAATATGAAGTTTGGTACGACAAGGCATCACTATGATATTGTGATGTTCCAGGGTGGTGTTCAGCATTGCCTAGTGGCTGCAAACAGCTATCAGTTATATAGGGACATCGAATGCCATCGATCAACAGCAAGGCGATGGAGGGGCATGGAAACGGTGGTGATCTTGGGGCAGGGGTGATTAATGGAGATATTATTACCAAAATACCCTAGTGACAATTAATTAAATCCATAAAGCTGTTCTAAATATCAATGGGTAGGACATCACCAATCTTCCTATTGCCATGTAAGGATCCACAAACCATAACAATGTCATCCAACACAACTTTTCAAATGTAGAATGGATTTATTTCAAACATATGCTTACAGTAACACAATTTGTATTCGAAATATCCTTTGTTGGCATCAAGCTCAGGGATTATCTCAAAGTATTCATCAACTCGATGCTTTTATTTGTACTCACTTTGCACCTTGAATATTTTTTTAAGGATAGTACATAGCGTGCTTATAATATATAGCACGTCAGGTTCCTATGTCTTCGTAGCGATCACCTTAAGCCCATTCTTCATTTGCAGAGTGCAAGACAGCTTCGGCTCGATGCTCTGCCCGTCCACCATCTTGATGTCAAAGTTCCAAATCACCGCGGCGACAATGGTCTTCATCTGTGCAGTTGCTATGTCCTTGCCTAGGCACATCCTCGGTCCTGAGTTAAACGCCATGAATTTGTTAGACGGGATATACTTGAGCTTGGTTCCATCCTCGGAGAGCCACCTCTCCGGCCTGTACTCATGGCAATCCTTCCCCCACACGCTCTCCATTCTACCCATTGCATAGATCGAGATCAGGACGGTTTCGCCGGACAGCAATTGGTGACCGCTTGGTAGCAAGTCATCAGCCATGACTGTAACGACCGGGATTTTACTTACCTTTTGATAAGTCCCGATCTCCCGTGACATTGCCAATCCCAGGAGTTTGGCAAGCACGATATCACAAGCGATCAATTAAAAAACTATAACAGAAATATTAAACAAGAAACAAGATTAGAAAATAACAGGTCAAAGTGAAATTATTAGAATAATATCCTCCAAAAGGGTCCATCGGCACGCAGGCCGAAAATATCTCAGAGCAGATATATCACTATCGTGAATCCAACAAAAGCAACAGCGAAAGCATCAAACGGCAGCGGTAGCGAACCTCCTCCACACAGGCTAGCTCGAGCACAGGAGCGGACGTCACGGGCCGTCAGAGACGTAGTCGAAGTCGAAGCTGAGAGTATCCTCTGAAAACAACAAATTAAAAAGCCGTGAGTACGAATACTCAGCAAACCGCATACTACTTAACAACAATGTATGCATGCAAATGGTTTCAAGGGTAAAGGCATGGCTCAAGTGCTAAATGCAAGTTTAAAACATTTTATGTTATTTAAAGTATGCAAGAAAGCTTTATTTTCAAACTTGTCAAATTTTATTATCTTGCCCCGTAGAGATCTCCGTTATCTCGGGCGAGGGTTCATTTTAATGCCGATGTAATCTCCACACTCGGCCACAGCTCAAAGGCCGGAGTCAAAAACATTTGGAAAAGGAAAGAGGAAGAAAAGCAAAACTACTCAACGAGGAGCACAACTCAGGGGGTGTCCTTTCAAAAGGACGTGGCAATGCGCATCGACTAAAACTCTGCAGAGGTTATACACCTAGACCCACGAGAAGCGTCATCGGGAACTACCGTCGTAGCCCCGACGAATACACAAGACCCGTCCACAAGCTTTAACTGGCGTCATCCGTCCTCCAGGATAGGGATCTCAAAAGCCTACGCAATCGGGTCCTGGAGTTGTGAAGAGCCTACCACTGATCAAATAGGGTATCTCGATCTCATGTGAGGACTCAGAGCTCTACATCACACTAACACTACACCGCCAACCCACGGGTAAACAACCAGTCTCAGCAAGCTTCAAGATCAAGCCAACTGCCCATAGAGGGTAACGTGGTGTGCATGGTTGTCAACTGAGCGTACATGGCTCGAAGGACTCGGTCCTTAATTGCCGGGGCAGGCACCGACTCCAACATCAACGCCAACAACAAGTCTCACGAAAAGATCTCAGCCCGGATCTTCCCGTTGTACCCGTAACAGGTACACCTACAAGGACTTCTCAAAAGTCCTCCAGCTCCTCATGCTCCAACCTGCCCCCGCAAATAGTTATGTATAGTTATTTGCAATACTCACACATTTGAAGTATAGTTTCAAAAGCATTTAACACAAATTCTATTTTATAGTGATAGGTGTGAGATGCAAATAAATGCGACTAAGCATAGCTAAACATAAAAGTAAAATAAATGTACTAAAGCAATCCTAGGGTTGATATTTGTAGAATAGTAAACAGGCACGGCTTAGGAATATTGTTAGCACATTTTAAAATAGTTGGCATGCAAATTAAGGTTGCAAACAAAACATGCAGTTTAAAATACTGGGAACAAAGTGATCATGGAACGCGGCTTACCTGGCAAATCAGGATCGAAGTCGGGATCCGGATCGTCAAACTGAGCTGGCTCGCAGAACTCCTCCTCAGGGACAACAGCTAATCACAACACGAACAACAGGGATTAGACACTAATTACGCGACAAAGAAAAGAACCGGAATTGAATCCAAATCGAAATTACTAGACTAAACGTGCGCAAAACATTTCCCGGAACAACCCTACACGACAATCGTGACAAGACAAAAATTAACGGAACAATCTCGGGATTAATCGGAGATCAAACGGAGTTTTCCGAAAATTATAGACAATCGAGATCACAAGGATATAAATTAATTGCAGAATAATTAATCGCAGATTAAATTAGCAATTAATCTAACAATTAATGGAAAGGAAAAGAAATTTAAGAGAGAGGAATTCTCATCACGAAATTGGAAATCGGAGATCGGAGAAACCAAACCCGGCTCTAGCAACTCGGCGTGGTGATGAGCTGACGCGGTGATAGGAGACGGCATGCGGTGACCGCGACGCAGGAGCAATCCAGCCTGACATGCGGAGACAGGACTGACGCAGGTACTGGAGACGGCAGGAGACGGCGCACGCGGCGACCGGCTTCGAGACAGGACGAAACGCGGAGACGGGGTGCGGCGACGGGATCGAGGCAGCTGCAACGCGGACGACTCGGCGCTAGGACGGCGTGCGCTGCTGATGACGCGGTGACGAGGCTGACGCGGCTTCAAA
>BCLG01001831.1:32043-71629 GCA_001602295.1 Zoysia matrella
GGCAGACGGCACGCAGATCGAAGAGAGGAGCAGATGCGGCGCGAGGATTGAGATGAAGCAGGAGGGAAGTGGTTAGGGATTTGTTCTGGATAAATGAAGAGGGGAAGGGGATTAGGATGAGAGGGGTTTTTATAGGAGGGGAAAATGGGTAAGGTTAGGAATAAATCTGGAAATTTAATTGGAAATTGCGAAATAATTAAAAAGGTTGAAGAGATTAATTAGAGAAGATATTTAGAGACCCAAAAAATTAATTAGAGAATTTCGGAAAATAATTTTTGTCCAAACGTGAAAATTACGCGGATTAAATTATTTCGGCACCGGATCAGATTTGATAAACGGATTTCTGATTGAACAGAAAGAAATTCGGAACGAATGATTTTTGATCGGGACGAAAATTGAGACGAACAATTAATATCGGAACGAAATTTGGGGAAATCGCCATTTTATTTGATTCGAAAAATTTGGGATATTACAGACTCCCCCCTTACAGGATCTCGTCCTCGAGATCAAAGAGCGGACTCAAACAGATAGGGAAACTCTTTTCTCAGATCATCTTCCTTCTCCCAGGTAGCCTCTCGCTCAGTGTGGTTGCTCCACTGAACTTTGAGAAACTTGATCTTAGACTTCCGCGTTTTCTTGAACACCTCATCAAGAATCTTCACCGGGTACTCCAGGTACTCGAGCGTGTCCTAGATATCCAAAGCATTAGGGACAACTCGCTCCTCTGGCACTCGAAGACACTTCATCAAGTGAGAGACGTGGAACATCGGATGCACACCCGCAAGCTCAGATGGCAAATCCAACCTGTAAGCAAGATCACCGATCTTCCTGAGAATCCGAAAAGGACCAACAAACCTCGAAGCCAACTTCCCTCGAACATGGAAGCGACGCGTGCCACGGAGAGGTGACACCTTGAGATACACCCAATCATCAACCTCAAAAGAAAGGGGCCTCCTCTTATCCGCATAGCTCTTCTGACTGCTCTGAGCAACCCGAAGATGCTCTCTGACCTTCTCAACCTTCTCCTCAGCAGCACAGATAGAATCAGTACCAAAGAAAGACCTCTCGCCAACCTCTGACCACATGAGCGGAGTACGGCATCTCCTACCATACAACGCCTCAAAAGTTGACATACCCAAACTGGTCTGGAAGCTGTTGTTGTAAGAGAATTCCGCAAAAGAAAGGCTATCCTCCCAGCTCTGCCCATAGGTGATCACGCAAGCTCTCAACATATCCTCCAGAATCTGGTTCACACGCTCCGTCTGACCATCTGTCTGAGGGTGATAAGCTGAACCGTACACCAGGTGTGTACCCATAGCTTCATACAAGCTCCTCCAGAATCTCGCGGTAAACTGAGGCCCGCGATCAGACAGAATACTCCTCGGTGCACCATGCAACCTCACAATGTGATCGATGTACAGCTTGACCAACTGATCAACTGAGTACCTCTCATTCACAGGGATGAAATGAGCGGTCTTAGTCAATCGATCCACCACCACCAAGATAGCATTATGATGGTGAGACGTCAACGGCAAACCTGTGATGAAGTCCATACTGATGTCATCCCACTTCCAGGAAGGAATTGACAATGGCTTTAGCAATCCAGCTGGCCTCTGGTGCTCAGCCTTAACTCGTCGACAAACATCACATAAGGCAACATACTCAGCAATGTCAGCCTTCATGCCAACCCACCAGAAACGAGTCCTTAGATCCTTGAACATCTTGGTGCAACCTGGGTGGAAAGAAAACCTCGAATCATGAGCCTCTCTGAGAATAACATCCCGCAACTTTGACACTCTCGGAACACAGATACGGTCCTCAAACCACAAAGCTCCCTGCTGATCCACACGGAAACTCGGTGCTTTGCCTCTCCTCATCTTCTTCAAGATCGACTGAACCTCTCTATCAAGCCTCTGAGCTGACTTGATCTCCTCAATCAACAACGGCTGCAACCTGAGCTCGCACAAGAAACCCTGAGGAGCAATCTCAACTCTCAAACTGGCCAGATCTGCAAGAATCTCTGATTGCTCAGACAACAAAGAAGAACAATAAGCCTTACGACTCAAAGCATCGGCTACCACATTGGCTTTACCCGGGTGATAGTTAATGCTAAGATTGTAATCCTTGATCAACTCAAGTCACCTCCTCTGCCTCATGTTCAGCTCTGATTGAGTGAAGATGTACTTGAGACTCTTGTGATCGGTGAAGATCTCACATCTGTTATCGATCAGGTAGTGCCTCCAAATCTTCAAAGCATAGACAACAGCTGCCAACTCAAGATCATGCATCGGATAGTTCAACTCATGCTTCTTCAACTACCTGGAAGCATAACACACAACCTTCTTGTTCTGCATCAGCACACAAAACCTGAAAGTCCTGGTGAATATCCGACAAGGTCAGAACAGGCGCAGATGTCAGCCTCATCTTCAGCTCCTGAAAACTCCTCTCACAAGCATCTGACTAGACAAACGGCACACCCAACTGAGTCAACTCGGTCATAGCTTAGCAATCCTGGAGAAGTTCTCAATGAATCGGCGATAGTAACCTGCCAATCCAAGAAAACTCCTCACCTCAGAGATTGACCTCGGAGACTCTCACTCCACAACGGCCTTGACCTTCTCAGGATCAACGGCAGCGCCCTCAGCTGTAACAACGTGACCGAGAAAAGCGACCTTCTCAAGCCAAAACTTGCACTTGCTGAACTTGGCATATAGCTGATAAGATTTCAACCTCTCAAGCACAACTCTCAGGTGCTGCTCATGCTCTTCGGCTGACTTGGAATAGACGAGGATATCATCAATGAAAACCACCACAAACTTATCTAGCTCAGCCATGAACACCTTGTTCATCATATTCATGAAGTAGGCAGGGGCATTAGTGAGTCCAAAAGAAACGACCAGGAACTCATAAGACCCATATCTCGTCACGAACGAAGTTTTCGGTACCCCGATCTCAAATCAATCGAGGAAAAGAACTTCTCACGCTTCAACTGATCAAACAAATCATCGATCCTCGGCAAAGGGTACTTGTTCTTTATCGTCACCTTGTTCAAAGAACGATAGTCAACGCACATACGCATTGACCCATCCTTCTTCTTCACGAACAGCACTGGGGCTCCCCACGGCGAAGCACTCGGCCGAATGTACCTTTTACTCAAGAGCTCATCAATGTGCTCTTTAAGTAAAGCAAGCTCATTAGAAGACATCCGATACGGCCGCTTGGCAATCAGCGCGGTACCAGAAAGAAGATCGATCATGAACTCAACATCTCGATCTAGAGGATGTCCTGGCAACTCATCGCGAAACACCTCTGGGAACTCACGAACAACAGGAATCTGCTCCAAAGATAACTCCTGCAAGCTGCAAACTGAAGGTGGAACTCTGGACGCTCTAGGAGCACACACCTCTCGAACACCGTGGCGGTTGATCAAAGACACAACCCTCTCAGCACAAGTGATGACTCCCTGGTGCCTCGCTAGCCAATCCACCCCCAAGATGACATCAATATCACGCGAGAGAAGGACGATGAGATCGGCTAGGAAAACCACACCCTCTATCAAGATTCGAACACCTCTACTCTCAACACGACTCTTGTAGACTCCAAGAAGTGAAGTGGTAAGTGTAGGTATAGCTAAGAGTGAGGTAGAAAGACTGTGTGTGGACGCAAACGTCGACGACACAAACGAATACGTAGCCCTCGAGTCAAACAAAACCGTCGCTAGGTGGGAGTGAACCAAGAACTCACCAACGACGACGTCCGGTGCCTCCTGAGCCTCCTCCACCGAGATGTGGTTCAGGCGGCTGCGCATGACGCTCGGCTGAGCAGCGCCACAGCCCGCTGAACGCACTCCTCGTCCTCCTGACTGGTGTGGTGGCCTAGCGGGAGTGGCAAACTGAACACCACCTCCCCCAGGTCCTTGCTGTTGGCGCCTCGGACACTGAAACGCCTTGTGACCCTCCTGGCCACACTCGAAGCAGCGAACCGAGGGCTGACCCCTATCGGACGGAAAGAGGACTGCTGCTGCCGGAAGGCACCTCTCTGGCGCTGAAAACTCTGCTGCTAGACTGAAGCTGGAGCAGGAGCAGTGGATCGGGCGAAGGTGGGCTGTCCCGATCCCTGCTGAAAAGAACCACTGAAACGCTGACGCTGCGAAGCCTCACGACTGGGTCCCTGGCCAAGAGCTCTCCTCTTAGCATCCCTGGACCGGTCGAGCTTCTGAAGTGACACCTCCAAAGCTAGGCATCTGTCAATCAGCTCACGAAGGCTCCTCTGAACACCTCTGTCCAGGTACGGAAGCATCTCAAGACGTAGGCCCTTGCGGAACCAGTACATCTTGCGACGCTCAGTCGAGACCTCCTCAAGTGCAAAACGGCTCAGCTGAGTGAAGCGGTTGGCGTACTCGGTGATAGTCATACTCCCCTGACGAAGAGTACGGAACTCCTCCGCCTTCGCCTCTATGGCTCCCTCTGAGATGTGGAAACCACGGAAGGCGGTGACGAAGTCGTCCCAGGTGAACAGCTCAGGCTCGTCAAGTGTGGCATACAGAGTGTCCCACCAAGCACCAGCTGCACCAGTCAACTGGTGTGCTGCCAGACGAACTGCCTCCTGGTCGTCACACTGAATCAAGTCCAGCTTCTTTTTGATATCCCTGAGCCAGTCGTCAGCATCCAAAGGATCGACTGCACGGTCAAAAGTGGGAGGGCGCATGTTCAGAAACATCGCCATGCGAGAACCGGTTGACTGGTGGTACGGTGCTGCGTCAGAAGCAGGAGCACGACCACGAGGCTGCTGCTGTGACTGCTCGACGATACGCTCAAGCAGAAGCGTCTGTCGGGCCATCACCTCCGCCAGGTTCGGAGCAGCTGGAAGCTCCTCACCAGGCGCGGCAACTCCAGCAGGCTCGAACTCTGGGTCCGTGGCAACTCCTCTGCCACGACCTTCGGCCTGAGGGGCAGAGACTCCAGCACGGCCACGCCCACGGTCACGTCCTCGATCAACGCCAGGCGCGTCAGCCGCAGGTGGCACTGGTACGCGGCCTCCAGCGCCGCGACCACGACCTCTGGGGACAGCACCACGACCACGCCCAGCGGGTGGTGGTACCTCAGGGTCCTCCAGAGTAGCCTCCTCAAAACGAGCGTGAAGGCGTCCCGACCTCCTCAGAGCCATCTGTTGCAGAAAAACAATTCTGATTAGAAAGATAGCATTAGCAGAAACAGAATTACTGAAGAAGATAGAAAACGAGCAGATTAGAACGAAGATAACTAAGCAAGCACTATTCTAAGCAAACAAGACTCCCACCAAACAAACGACGAGATTTAAGAAAACAACTTTTACGATGAAGGTTTATTAGCAGATTAGGAAGTCTAGAAATAATCCTTAATTACGTCCTGTTCTATGGTTACGCTCCTACGGTCAAGTATGGCTCTGATACTACCTGTAACAACCGGGATTTTACTTACCTTTCGATAAGTCTCAATCTCTCGTGACATTGCCAATCTCAGCAGTTTGGCAAGCACGATATCACAAGCGATAAATCAAGAAACCATAACAGAAATATTAAACAAGAAACAAGATTAGAAAATTTGGCAGACGGCACGCAGATCGAAGAGAGGAGCAGATGCGGCGCGAGGATTGAGATGAAGCAGGAGGGAAGCGGTTAGGGATTTGTTCTGGACAAATGAAGAGGGAAGGGGATTAGGATAAGAGGGGTTTTTATACGAGGGAAAAATGGGTAAAGTTAGGAATAAATCTAGAAATTTAATTAGAAATTGCGAAATAATTAAAAAGGTTGAAGAGATTAATTAGAGAAGATATTTAGAGACCCGAAAAATTAATTAGAGAATTTTGAAAAATAATTTTTGTTCAAACGTGAAAATTACGCGGACTAAATTATTTCGGCACCGAATCAGATTTGATAAACGGATTTCGGATTGAACAGAAAGAAATTCGAAACGAATGATTTTTAATCGGGATGAAAATTGGGACGGACAATTAATATTAAAACAAAATTTGGGAAAATCGTCACTTTATTTTATTCGAAAAATTCGGGATGTTACAACGACAGTCTTTCTCACAAAAGGGGCCGGGGGGTGCAACCTAAGAGATTCGTACACGGCTGCCTGAAGGTATATAAGATCTTTTGTCTCGTCCTGCTCGAAGAATAACATAGTGTTGGTGCCACTTGCTACGGAAGAGGCAAGCCTAAGCGATGCAATGGGTGCCAGTTCCTTCCGGATTGCGGAGACCACGTGGGGATTCTTGGCGAGATGGTAGAAGACCCACGGCAGCGATGTGCCCATGGTGTCCCTCCCAGCGACCATATAGATGAGGAGAGTCTTACTTAGAAGAAAGCTGTCAGTGCGTGCTGGGTCAGCAGAAAGAATAATATCCACTGCAGTTACCTCGTCCTGGTCGGGTTTCCTACCTTTCATCTTCTCCATCATCTCCCTAATGAATCCATGCAACTGTTTGTGCGCAATGGCCAGCTTGCTCTCGCGGCCAATGTTTAGCCTTCTCATCAACTTCCAGCAAGAAGACGGCACGATGTGCCGTATGAAGCCGACCTCCATGACCGTGTCCATGGCAGCTGCAACATGCATAGACGGTATGTCGGCGGACAAGCAGCCAGGGTCGACGCCGAATATGGGGATGGCAGTCAGGTCAAAAATCAACCTGTCGATCATGTCTTGCATGTCGAACGGGGTCCTGGTACTCGCCATCTGATTCACGATGGGAAGGAGGCCGTTCACCACCTTGTCGCGGCAGCTTCTCCGCATCAAACCAAGTACACTTCGATTGCTCACGACGCTCTTGAAAACCCCTCGCTTCTGGCGCCAAATCTTGCCGTCAACGGCGAAGACGCTGTCACCATAGATGTCGAAGATTTCGGCGAATTCTTCTCCCTTGACGTAGTTTGCATGGTTGCTGGTGAAGATGTGCCGGACATTGCCTGGGTCGCAGGTGGCGAAGTACCTCATGCCAGTCGCTATTGGGCCCTGCGCCTTGACATTGCACCCGTAGGCCGCAAGGAACTCCGTGACATGTTCGTTGAAGTTCTGTAACCTGCAGCCGATGAGGGAAGGGAGCACACCCACCACCGGCCAGTCCAAGGGGCGCCGTTGCCGGTTCCTTGATCGCCAGTAGCTGATGTATAACACTGCAGCGAGGAGTGGCAGTGTCGCCATGAGCAGTTCTTGAAACAAGGAGAGCGCCATTTTTTGTGATGGCACGACTGCTTTGTTTGCTGCATGCATGGGTGTAGGCTGTAGCTTGATTTATAGAAGTTCCCGTTCTCAATCGCTTTCCTAAACTATAAATGCTCTGTATGGGCTTATGTACGGCACCTTAAACTATAAATGGTTTGGCGGTGATGGTTAGCTAGAGGACCGTTGTTTCCCTTTGTAATCATTAATAATTAGTTAGGGTGATACCATCCACAAAATTAGGACATGTGAGCGAATTAGTTCTGGTTTGTACGGCGCCATTGTTTGAGGCAAACAATGCTGATATGACAAGAGGATATATACTGTAGTAGAATAGCTTGTTTACAGATAACGTAGCGCATGCAAGAAGCCATAAAGTTTGTTGTTCCTGACACTATTTCAAGGGATTTGCAAAGTTAAGGAACCATAGCTTGTTCCTGACACTACAGAAAGAGTTGAAACACAAAAAGATAAGTCCTATCGAACATTTGTTTGAATCTTTGTCGATGTACAGTATGTACGAGAGTTATTACTTATTAGTCAGGGAAAGGAGATTCTTTGGAGTACTGAGAACATTGCAGTCTTTCTCTACTTAATCAGGAAAATGGCGTACTTGATTGTGTTCCTAAGTACGAAAAATTCACTTCAGATGATACTAGTTTCGGCGCTCAGCTGATCTGGTACAAATAGGGATGCAAAATCCAGATGCAAGTAGATACCCAATGGGTACTCGTGCATATAATCTCTAATTTATTTTATCTCAGTAAAAATATAAGGTGGAGGACGGGAGTTAGTTTATTTTAAAAAGTTTTGAGCTGACCTACTAATGTAAAAGAAAAAACTTACATCCCTAACTACAATGCTATATACATGGCTTGCAATTTCTCATAATGAATGAAAAAATGGTAGGTTAGAGAATTGGTTGTGGTGCCAAATTTTGTTGTAGGAGGACTTCTCCTTTTCATTTAATTAATGCATGAATAATTAGCCAGTACTCTTACGAAATTTCATGAAACTGCACTGGGTTGCAGCGTTTCCTAAGGGCACTCCCGATGCAAATTTCATAGATAGTTTTTAAGAATAATAAATTATCTTTTAGATCTCATCCTCTTCAATGTATAGTTTCTATGGCAATTTTTATATAAATTAAAATTTAATAATCTCTTATATCTTTTATAAAAAAAGAATTGTATCGTAAAAACTAAGTAGAGTCCTTCAATGCATATTTTGTACTTTCTTAGTGCCTTGATTTTAGTGAAGAGGTGGTTTTTTAGTATAGAAATGATTTCTTCATCTTTCATTCTCCGTCTCCATTAATTTCTTTGCCACATAAGTAAAATAGTGATGTGATAAGCTAATTAAGAAAATAAAAACTATTATTAATGTACCATTAGGAGTGCCCTAATGGTTGTTGTGAGGCATTTATTGTGCGCATTCATGGCCTTGTTTGGAACAGATTTTCTCCGATGTGCTTTTTATAAAAGTTACACTAGCTTACTACTAGTCTCAAAATAATTTTTTTTAGACTTTTGGATATTAATGTTTAACCATTTATTTTATTAAAAAATATAAAAATATTATTTATTTTATTATAAAATGTTTGATTATTAATTAGAAATATTTTAAATATGACTTATTTTTTTTTATATATTTTCAAAACTTTTAATAAAGAAAGTCAAAAAATTAATTTTTAAAGATTAAAAACGTCACTTAGTTTGAAACGGAGGAAGTACCAAATCAGCTGTGGAGATTTGATGCGGAAATAAGCGAGGCAAGGTGGCTGCTCCGGCCACGGGAGAAGTGACTGCGCGTCAAACAGAATCATGTCCCTAGGCCAATTCCACATTGATGTGTAAAAGCAACATCGAGAAGAATCGTGCCAAGTTGAAAGCGGGTGCCGAAGCGATGCGTTTGGCTCGTTTCTCCTCTTAATTTCAACGGAAAGCCGGCTAGAAGCAACTCCAAACGGAGCCCATCTCTAAGTGGAAAATTTCAGTGCAAAACAGTTTTCAGTGCAAAAGTACAAACCGTGAAGGGTCCATATGTGCATTTTTATAAAAAGCCCCTAAGAAAATTAGCTTCTCGCAAATAAATCCTTCCACTCCCCTTGCATTTGAACGGGTGTATTGCAATCTGATAGCTACGAATGTTTATTTCCACCGATTGCACTGAAATTGTTTTTACACTAAAATTTTTCCCCATATCTAAGGGAAAAATTTCACTGGAAAACAGTTTTCAGTGCAAAAGTGCAAACCACACATAGATGAAGGGTCCACATGTGAAATTTTATAAAAAGCCCCTAAAAAATTAGCTTCTCGCAAAAAGTCCCTCCACAACCTTTGCATCTGAATAGTTGTATTGCAATCTGATGGCTACGAATGTTTGTTTGCACTGATTGCACTGAAACTGCTTTTGCACTAAAATTTTCCCTCATATTTAGGGAAAAATTTTTAGTGCAAAACAGTTTTATGACAGACCGCCTCACAAAAGAGGTGATCCATCGACCACAGCATTTTATCTGGTATCACTCGACGAAGCAAAGACCAACAGTACAACTCAAGCATGATAAAATATATTACAACTGTTGATTAAGTTAATAAAACAGATGTTTTAAAAACCATGGAAGCGGTAACCTTATTTAAACTAGGGTCTCTTAGAGACTATACACAAGATGACATCGAGCCCATACGATGCATCTTCTAGCAACACACAACAGCAACGCAATGAGCAGGTCTCCCAACGAACATAGTCACCCTCAGGGGTTGCTTCTACCAGTTGGTCCAAAGGAGGGAAAGAGAAACCAGCTGCATACAAAACCACAGAGAGCCAAGCCCTGAGCATTCAAATGCTCAGCAAGTCTTATCCATCAACATGGTCAACTACAGCCGACTCGAAGGATACACTATTAGTGAATCCTTACTTTCTTCTTTTAGCGGTTGGGTAAGTTCAAAGAATGTAAATTTAATTTGCACTATAAACTATAGCAAATATGGTTGCCAAGCAAATGCCTATAAATTAAGCAAACAATTTATATTATTACTCAAGTTTAGTTATTACTACGACATGACGCAGTGAACAAGTGGATACTCGTTGCTACGAGGGGCAGCGATTATAATCGATTTACACCAGCTAAAAAAAACTCAAAATACACGACACGTACGCGCTTTTCAAAAGCCGCACGTGGCAACCTTTCGCGCAACCCATAGAGCCGGTCCGAACAGGTGCACCTCTCTCGAGCACAGGGTCGTCCATGCGATCACCACGCAGGACGTATCTATGGTTAGACACAAGGCTCTCCTCCGCCGCCGCCAAAAGAGAGGTGGGGGTCGTTCAACCATTACGGCATTGGCTAAATCGGTTTCTTGGGTCCATGTCCCTAGTATGTAATCGGTACGTTCAAACTTGCTCAACAGAGTTACACTCGAATCGGTCCTTAACCAACACAGACGGGGCTACCACCGTGACAGCCCAGCCTTCTCAAACCCTTCTATGCACTATTCTCGCACGGTCTCAGGTTTATTCAAGTGTGAGATAAAATAAACCTATAGCTCGCGAGTGAGGTTTCTCATTCACTCGACTTCTACCGTTTATTAGAACTCATATCCTAGCTCTACATCGAGTTATCTGTACCAATATACACTCAATAGGGTAGGTAGCACTATCATGCATCCTAGGGTCCCAAACAACTCCTACAACTTAATGCACAGTACATTAACCATACTATATATAGTGATAAAATAAAAACTTTAGAAAAAAAATTAATGCACCAGGGCTTGCCTAGACATGCTCACAGTTAGCTTCTTTTGCTAAAGGAACACCTTCAATCATCTCTTCAGATAGGTCGGGTCCTATACATGATATGCAAAAAAAAAATGAATTATGCTAGTTTTTAGATTTGAAATGAAGTCACATGCGATAGTTATAAAACATTTTTCAAAAAAAAAGTTTCAAAACACCAAAATAATTAATTAGGTTTATTCATAAAATCAAAAAAGTTATAATTAAAATTTTGAGAAATTTATCAGGATTTATTGAGATCAAATAAATTTATAAAGATTTAAATACGATTTAAGCACAATTAAACCTTTACAAAATAGTTTACAATGAAAATTAACCATAAAAATTCTTTAGTATGATTTTAGAAAATATAAAATATAATTTGAGTTTTGAATAAACTCAGAAAGTTTATAAACTAAATTTGGACAAACTTTTAGAATTTATTGAAATTAAATGAATTTATAAAGAATTAAACACCATTTAAACACAATCAATTATTTATAAAATTATTTGATGAAAATAATTATTAAACTTTTTATAAACAGAGTGTTTGACTAAATAAACAGAAAGTAAATTTTTTAATATTCTATCCTGCCAAAGAATAATGATAATGCATAAATGAATTATTTAATGATCTGAAATAATTAAATTAATTTTATGCATAAAATAAAAACTTGTTAGCTTCAGAATATTATTCTAGTGAAGTGGATCCTAACAAATTTTATTTCACAATTTTTCGAGCTATAATGTATTTTCTACGGATTTTACAATATTAAAAGCATTTCTGATCAATTATTTCGCAGATAAGAGAATTTTCCAGCCTTAGGTGGGCCGCAAGGTACTGGCCCACTGTGGGGCAGGCCGCTCAGTGGCCGTGGGCCACCAAATCTGGCACAACAGGGGAGGGGAGCTGGTCACCGGGCCCGACCCAAAAAGGCCTCACGGGCGCCGGGGATTCCAGCCGGGCGAGCGGCCGGCAATGGCGCCAGCTCGCCGGCGCAGCGGCGCTGTTGACCGAGCACGGCCGCCGGCGTCCAGATGCCCCTTTCCGAGCATGGCCTCCTCGGCAGGGGAACACCGAGGAGGAAGTCGCGGGCGAGGAGCTCACCGGAGGCCGGGCGACGGTGATGGCAGCGCTGAGGAGGGGTTCGGCTAGGCGGTGGAGGCGTTGTGGGTCATCAACTGCGACGGTATCTTCAAGAGGAGCTTCACCGTGACGCGGAAAAGGGTGGGAAGGAAGAAGACATCCTCGAGGAAGGCTGGACGGCGGTTGGCGTCAGTGAGGGTGATTGGTTTCGACGGCGACGCGCCGAAAGCTTCAAATCCCTGCACGAAAGCCCGCGATTTTGGGTCGGGAACTCATCAACGGTGTGCGCAAGGGGTCCAGGAAACCATGGACGTGCAGGAGGAGAGGAAAAAGCTCACCGGGCTGACGGATTGGGAGGAGACGGCCGGCGGGTTCCAAAACCGAGTTTTTTGGGGAAAAACTCGAATCCATCGAGCTCAGAGGGGAACGGGACGGGCTGGTGCAGCTGGTGCTCACGCGAGAGAGTGAGGGACGGCCTGCTCTGGCTGCTCCACGGTGGAGCTCGGCTCGGCGTCGCACGCGTTCAGTCAATCTACGCAGAGTGAATCGGTCCCTAAGGCGGTGGAGGCCAGAAGGTGGCAAAGGGAGGCGATGGCGCGCCGGCTTCACCGAGGAGTGATAGCGACGAGTGCTGATGGAGTGCGATTGAGAGGGGATTCGCTTTCTGGAGAAGGAAACCGAGACCCAGGCACCGCCCATTCTGCCCAATGCCGAGCCAAGCAAAGCAGTGAGACGAGGGACACGTCCCAGTAGTCCCCAGCCCAAGCTTAACACTTAAAGCATTTTTGGGGCAAAAGCAAGATAAGCAAATGAACTTGGATTGGGTTGAAACTCGGTGGAATGAATCTGTAACATGTGTTCTATAACATAAACGACACGCACAGGTTTTTTCAAAGAAAGGCACAAGATATAGAATTTACAAAAGGATTAACAGATAAGGGAGTTTCTGAAACCTCAGGAAAAACAGAGCAGTCTACCATTTTCTGTGGTTTAAAAAAAATACTACCCGAACTCCGATTGAAATGAAACTTGGTAGAATTGCTCTTCAACATGGAATCTACAACATAGATCACATGCATAAGATTTTTCTAAAGGAGATAGAAGATATAGGTTTCGAAATTGTCTAACTGATAAGGAGTCTTAGAAAAATCCTCTGAAAGCAGATCAGCTAACCGAATTCTAAGGTTCAAAAGAAATACTTTCATCACTCTGAAAATCTTAAAACTTTGCAATAAAAGAGTGTATCTCAAAAGGAACAAATTTGACTTTGTAGTCAAGACAGAATTTGAATTGGATTTAATCCGGCAACAGTCACAACACAGGTGACTGTTAAGAATCTGAGCAAATGGTCAGCCAAGCTTAATGCTTAAGCAATTTGGGAACCGAAAAAGAAAACGCAAACAAGCCCGAAATTGCTCAAAACTTTGTAGAAAGTTTCTTAAACATATGGTATATAACATAAACCACATGCACAGGTCCTTGCCAAGGAAGATAAAAGATATGTAACTTTGAAATTGGCTAACTACAAAGGACACTTCCCTATCTGCTGAAGGCAGATTATTTAGCCATAGTTTGAGGTGTTAAAAGAGTACCTCTAGAGCGCTGAAATTTCTGAAACTTGGCACGATGATAGAGAGATTTGGGATGAACAACTTTTGTGTTGAGAGCAAGTAGAATTTCGAACAGGATTTGAATTTACAGAATTTAGAAAAAGGCTACTTATTAAGGAAACAGGATTTGGATTGGGACCTTTTCTTTTGAACAGAACCTTGGTATCTTCTTATAATCTGCCACATTTAGGGAACTTCAAGTCAAAACTTGAGTTCCGAAAAATTCACATCCCTTGTTTTTAAGTGTTTTGGACTTTCACTTTTTGGAAGGTTTGAATTCGAATTTAAACAATGTTGCTTCTTTATTTAGAAACACGAAGTGTTACAAGTTTTCAATGCAAAAGTGCAAACCGCACATAGGTAGAGGGTCCACATGTGCAGTTTTAAAAAGATCCCCTAAGAAAATTAGCTTTTCGCAAAAAAGTCCCTCGACTACCCTTGCATCTAAACGGTTGAATTGCAATCTGATGGCTACGAATGTTTGTTTGCACCGATTACACTAAAACTGCTTTTGCACTAAAATTTTCCCTCGTATCTAGGTGGAAAATTTCAGTGCAAAATAGTTTTCAGTTCAAAAGTGCAAACCGCACATAGTGGACGGTCCACGTGCAGTTTTATAAAAGGCCCCTAAGAAAATTAGCTTCTCGCAAAAAAGTTCCTTCACTACCCTTGCATATGAACGGTTGTATTGCAATCTGATGGCTACGAATGTTTGTTTGTACCGATTGCACTGTAACTGCTTTTGCACTAAAATTTTCCCCCATATCTAGCAAAAGCCAAGTCGGGAAGTACTGCATATATATGAACTGTCTGGTCTTAACACTTACTAGCACTTCCTCTAGTTCACAAAGAAGTCGTATTTTAGTTAAATATTGGGAATATAAACTACAAATAAGTTTTAACATATTAAATTTAAGAATATAAAAATCATATGATTAAATTTATCTTACGAAGTACTTTCATAAAAGTATAAATATGTTAATTTTTAATAAATGTTTTTATAGAAAATAGAAGTCAACGTTGTACTTTGAAGACTGTGTCGTTGTCCAAAACGACATTCTTTATGAACCGGAGGGAGTACAGTCATATGTAACCGTATGAATTGAACAATGTTGTGTACGAGATGTTTCATGGAGCCCAATAGCTAATTTTGTGTACTTGGGTTAGTTAGTAGTTACAACAATCTTGGTTCCGAATGAGTAATTAAGTATAGAAGCACATGTGCTTATTGAGTGGTGCTCGCAGGTAGTCTAATGAAGCTCCTTGTCGAAACTGGTTTCTGTTTGATGGCGTAGTCTTCATGCTTTAGCGTTAATAAGCAATTTGGTACGAGGATGAGGGATCACTTTAATTAAGTATAGAAGCACTTGTGCTTATTGAGTGGTGCTCGCAGGTAGTCTAATGAAGCTCCTTGTCGAAACTGGTTTCTGTTTGATGGCGTAGTCTTCATGCTTTAGCGTTAATAAGCAATTTGGTACGAGGATGAGGGATCACTTTAATATTGTGATGCGCCAGGGCATGGTTGGAGAATAGTATCATTGCCCATTGCATTGGCTGCAAACGGTTACCAGTTACCTGATCTCCCACCGGCCGCAACATCGATTCTCCTTTAGCAACGAACTGCCATACGTCGCAGTCTGCTTCCATACTACTTGCAAGGTTGCCACAAATGATAGCATTGGTATTGTGTCATAAAACCGTTGCAAGGTCGCCACAAATGATAGCAACGCTTCATGTGGTGCATAAATGAGGGCCGGGCGGTCAATTTTTTTTTTTCATGGTTGTAATATTTTTTCAACAGTTTCCATAAAGTTTGACCCAATTCAAGCAATTGAAAATGCAAAATCAGTTCTGATATCGAAAATGCAAAATCAGTTCTGATGGTTTTTTATCCTATCTATATTTCACATCGTACTTAATTATCTATACTCCTCTTAGAATTAGGAATTGGTGATGGCCTTTCTGTTGCTGGGACATATTAGCCGTCAGATCATCCATGCAAACTCAGCGTTGACAGTGGGGCCAACTGCAACATGCTGCCGTGGAAGCCCGCCAATCTCAGGTGACCACGCACGCGTCCACTGGACGATGTTCACCAACTTTGTGTCCCTGGCTCGCCGGAGCCTCCTCCTCTCCTATCGCAGCGGCGCGGCAACCGGCAGTTGGGAAGCCCCGGAGTGGAGAGAAAGTGCATGGCGGCCAGGGACGGGAGCGAGCGGTGGTACGTGGGAAGTGTACTTCCTGCTCCTCACGCTCTGTTTCGGGCCCACGGCATCATCATCATCCCTTGTTCTGATACTTCAGATGGTTACTGTAATTAGCTAACCACATCTCTTAGGGTCGGTTTGTTTGACTTGAATTGGACTGAATTGAATCTAAGTCCGGAGCTCAACATGTTTGGCAGTCCATGGAATTGAAATGTAGAATTCAATCCATTTCCAACCGTCTGAATTTGATGTAGAATTCAGGCACATAGTGTAAGTAATTGGAGTGAGCAGGCAACGGAGTACAACTGACACAGTCTATTTGATTAATTCATAAATAACGCTTCAAGTGCCATAACTTACTTGTTTTAAACTCTTTAAACAGTTTTGCTGGATTGAATTGATGGTGTGCAGAGGACAAAGCAAGACGTACATATATATATAGAGGTGAAAAGGCCGAAGAAAATGAACTAAAGGCCACATACAATTAGGATCGAAACAAATTTCTATTTATTTTTAAATTAAAATTTTAAAGGGGCCCCAATTAATTTGTGAAAGGATCTGTGAGCATTTTTAAATTAAAATTTAAAAAGGGCCAAATTAATTTGTGAAACGATCCCTATCACCCCTCCGTACATAACGCAGAAAGTGCCTTTGGTGCTATAAAACTCTGTGCAGGACGCTAAAAGTCATAAGAAATCACTCGGCAACTCGGGATATAAAGTTTCTTCTCACAACTGAATCTGAATAGGCTTTGGAGGCGTTGGCCATGGAATCTGAAAGTGGAGAGGCTCGACTCGTTGAGTTCTGCCAAGTGCACCTGAAAAATGATGTGGAATCAGCTCGCCACACCTTGAATCCAAAGTGGAACGGGCTGCTGCGACACGCTCTCTGTGGGTTCCCTGCTGCTCGCTACTGATTCTAGCTTGGCATTGTCAGCTTCACGGGTCTAGTTTTGTCCACATAATCCTCAGGGGCTGCCTTGACGGGTTTGGCCTTCAACCAGTTGCTCATCTGAGTACTAATATAGTGCGGAGGAAGCTCCTCCACTGGCTGCTGCACCTACGAGGCAGCAACCGCCATGAACACCTCAGTTACCTTGCCCTAGCTATGTCAAAGCCAAATCAATCAAGCCAGCAGCATGTGATCTAGAATTTAGCATCTTAAGAGCGTGAGTCTCTGAATGATGTCCAAGTTGCAGCTGGAGAACTAGCCACCACAGCAGTGGGTGGTCAAGCAGATCTTGATGCCAGAAGTAGCATGGCCATACCAGGGGCGAAACCAGACATGTGGTAGATCGGTGTCAGCACCAATTTTTACAAAGGTCATTAATGTTATAAATATTGTTTGAACAAAAATTTTCATTATAGTTTCAGAAATTTGTTGGTATCAGTTGACACCAACAACGAAGCGTAGCTTCGCCTGGACCGTACATTTGGACGGGCAGGAAACAGTCAACAAGTCCTAGCACCAGTTCATTCTCATCTGCGAGGCCTACTATACCATTGAAGTCACCACCATACAATTGAGGTCTGATTGAACTAATGGCATGACAAATTCTTTTTATGTAGGCAGAAACAATCCTGTCTTGCAGCTCGATTTAAATTTAAAATTATTTTGTACCCAAAAAAGATACTACAATGAAGCCGATGAGTATAAATCAAATCATTTTGTGTAAATAGTTTCGCAGCTTCTTTAAATTAATCACTTTGTCCCCTGCAGCCAGATTACATGATAAGAAAGTATATGCATTAAAGTTTAGGCCCCTTTGGAATGCATGGTTTCACAGGAATCACAAAAGAATTTTATAGGAATTACTACAATTTCATAGGAAAAACAAAAAACGATGTGTTCCAAAGGAAGCTTTAATGATTTTAGTACAAGCGCAAGAATGAAATTAAAAAATATATAAATTTTAACTTCTAAAATGTAGACAGTGATTGGCCAATATATTAATGGGTTATATATATAGGTCTAAATGCACTCTCTCCATTTTTTTAAATTATATCGCCTTACCTTTAACAACGTCTTTGACAATTAGGCTTGTATCTAGGGTAGAAACGGGCCACAGCCCACGGCATTTTCACAATCCCTTTAGCCTTTTGCAAATCTAAATCTAAATTTTATTTAAATTTGGCCTGGCCTTTTTATGGTCTGACCCTTGACTAGCCAACGTCAAAATTTTCAGCCCGTTACCAACCCTACTTATATGTACTGAAATTAGTAGAGATGGATGATAGGCTCAATTTTCTTTTTTCTTTGTGAAAATTGATCATCAACTGCCTCTCTGTCCGTCTTCCATATCGCACAATCCAGACTCTTATTTAGTTTATGCAATCAAAGTTAGTAACAACATATCTTTTTGTAATAATAATAATTGTAAACAATTTCACGTGGCAAACTGAAACACTTCTGGTGCATAGAGCGATACAAAGTTGGCAATGTAGTATATTCTTTGATGATACGCATTGATCATGGCCAGGGACCATGAGAGTAAGTAAATTTAAAGTGGAATGATGCACTGAATATTACATCTTCTGATAGAAATGAAGCAAAAGATGTGCGAACACTACTGGGAACCGCAATTTCCTTGACAGGTTTATATTTGACTAATTAAAAGATACTAAATGAGCTTTTATGGATCGAAGGAAGCATACCAACCACGTCAATAAAAAGTGCCAGTAACTCCCAACAGGAAGAAAACGTTTCTATTATCTAGGGCTATAAAGTATAAGACAGCATGATGATAGGTGTTCGTAGAACTAAAAATCTCCAGTTTTCACTACCATGTGCAGTGCGTGACCACAAGATAGGGCGTGAAACACAAGATAGGAACCATGCTAGACGCTAAACTATGGGTATTGGAGGCATCGGCAATGAAAAGATTGCATATCATCAAGGATAGGCCATTTCATAGGGACCCGATGCATTAGTGCGAGTTCAGCACGCTTCTGTAAGCTTTGATCATCGCTTCTTAGGAGCAGTAAAATCTAAACTATGTGACATCATAACTCTGGCACACCCGATCAAATAGAATTTGGATATAATTCTCTCTCAAACAAGAGCAGATGTGTGAAGCAGATATATGAAGCTCTGTTTTAGCCATCGGTTGTGCCGCAGCTCAAGAATGGCGCAGTTAACATAATCTGGCTCTTCCATTGGATGCACCTCTATCGGGAATTGGAAGCCTCCAGTGTTTTCTAATATGCTAGCACGTCTCAAACTTTTTCCACGAGACGAATATATAGCAGAGGCGCAATATTGAAAAACAAAGGCGTAGATCCAAAACTGCCTGTGTGACCCTACGGGCCTTGGTTATTTTCAGCGAGACCATGTTGTGAATCCCATGGTTTGTCCCCTCGACAAAAACACAGGCATAATCCATGAAACATACTTGAACTGGGCATTTTCCTAAATAAGGCGGATTCAACAATAGACAAAATGAATGTTAATCATCTATTTACGTGAATCTTAATGAATAAATAAATTGTTACCTCCTAAGAGGTAAAAGCCCTCATATATTTATTAATTATTGTAGCCATCATTTTGGAAAGTTATTGATTTCTAGTCTTACGTCTTAAAAGGTAAAGTATATCATTTCTACCTTAGCAGGATCCAAATATAAACAAAACAAAATTTACAAAAGTTTTGGTTCTGCCCTTCAATCTAGACATGTTCGCCTGTTTCAGTAATGTAAGAGCATCCGTAGCAGATGTTTTATAATGAGCTTGTGATTTAAAATCTTAGAATATAAAGCACGGACCTCCTTCAGCAGAAGATTTAAAAGGGTTTGCTTTAAAATTTTGTAAAGATATTGTAAAATTTCTCAGCCATGTTGTACATTTGGAGCACGCTCCTTGGTGCGAAACAAAAGCCACTCTCTCAACCTATGCGCTGCGCTCCTGCCCGTCAGCCACCAGAAGCAGAGCCGAGTGCTCCTCCGTCGGTTACCACCCTTGCCTCCCTCGACTACCGCCCTTGCTTGCCTCCACGCCCCCTTCTCTATCCTCCTCTGCGCAGCTCTCCGGCCGGCACACTAGCTCATGTCATGTGACCGCGACCCCACCACCGATATGCCCCCTTGCCTTGACTACGCCCGACTCGACGCCTAGCTGTCGGTACAACCCACAGTCGCCCTGCCTGACCGCCCTGCTCACCATGGCTGCGACAATGCCTTTACGAGAGATTGCAGGATGTGGGCTGGACGCACTACGACATGGTGGAGCATGGCCACCGTGCACTGCTCCACCAAAGAAGTGGAAACCTGTGCCTATGGCGAAACGGCAGTCCCCTACTCCTAGGCCCTAGCACGAGAAAGGCAATGGCTTCTGTTGACAACAAAAAATTGCACTCTGAAAAAATAGAAAGTTTCGGTTTACCAAACTAGAAATTCCAGTTTTAGTAGCATCACTATAGCAAAAATGACTAAGTTCTTACTGGAGTATCCGGCAAGTCACCGGAGTATCTGACAAGTCATCGGAGCATCTGGCAAGTCTTCACTAGAACTAATGTTTCGGCTACCGAAGTCTCCGACCATTTGCCGAAGGTAAAATCGAAAGTTTCGGTTTGGCAAACAGTAAGTTCTAGTTTTGGTTAAACAGAGTCACCAAAAGCAAAATTGTCGACATCAATGCTAACTCTAATTATTTCACAATATTGGTGTTTAAACATATTTTCAGGTTACAAATAAGCATATTGACCAATTATTATAGAAGAAACAAAGAAGTGGTTAAAGACAGGAGATAATGAAGCCCAAATTCATGATTTGAAGGTTTCAAGATGTAGCCCTCATCGAAACGATCGAAACGGATATATGGATGACCTGATTTGAAACCTGGACGAAAGAGTTACGAGGGTTTCAAGATGCACGCAGGCTACCCCGAGAAAACCGAAAGTTCTGATTTTGCTTTTTTTAGGAAAGTGTTTCAAATTTGATTTCTTGTCAGTTTGTTAGAGTCATCGGCTTTCCACGGGGATAGACCACCCCACTTCTATATAAAGAGAGGCTCATAGTCGATTGAAGGCATCCCAATCGTCATTCAATAATTTCTTTACATGTTTTACATTTTCAAACCCTAGCCCCTCTCTCAACCCCATTTCTCTTCTCCTGTCCCGACGGCGATAAAGAGGGTCTACCTAGCTTGATCGAGCCTAGACATGAAAAAGATCTTGACTAGTGACATGCAACAAATAGTTCAAGATAACTTGTCTAAGTCATTAAAGAACACTGGTGTTGCATCATCTCCTATTCATGTCGCACATGTAGGACCCTCTACTAGTTCATCGGTGCCTAAGGCATCTAGTGTAGAACAACCATTGTATGGCATGCCGTTGAACTCTTTTAGCGGACAAACTAGCTTTTCGCCTCATGTGCAAACCAATGTGTTGGTAGTGCCTCCTACTAGCATAGAGCCAATCTATAGCATCTCTAATTCGGCTACTAGCCGATTGAATGAAGTAGCTAATTTTATTTCTTCATACTGTACCATAGCGTATAGCACCCCACATATCACACTTAGCGGTACGTGTATCCCTCATAGCCCTATACCTAATGAGCAATTTAACGCCATGAGAGCGAACACGCACCCTCCGCCACAAGGCGTGTCCCATGGATCACCCATCACCAATATAGAAGAGGGAATGGCTCGTATTAAGAAGAATTTGTGTAAACAATTTCGTGAAACGCTAGGAGTGGATATCAAAGGGAGAGACCGAATATATGAAAATTCTACCCTATGTATTTTGATTCGGTCCCATATCCTAGCGGGTGGCGTGTCTCCGACTTAGTCAAATTCAATGACGAAGATAGTAAAACCACTTGGGAGCATGTTAGTCAATACATTGCTCAACTAGGAGAGCCAGGTTCTAGTGATGCATTAAAAGTGCGGTTATTTTCTTTGTCACTAACCGGAACCACCTTCTCATGGTTTTCATCATTGTCCCCGGGTTCTATTTATACGTGAGAATCATTAGAGCGAAAAGTTCATGATCATTTTTATTTCGGAGATAATGAATTAAAATTGACACATTTAACATCGGTTAGACAAGGAAGAGATGAACCTGTTGTCGATTATATTTGGAGATTTAGAGATGTCAAAAACCGATGCTTTAGTTTGATAATTTCCGAAAAGGATTTAGCAGACTTGGCGTTTAGTGATTTATGGTCTTACCTTAGAGAGAAGTTGGAAAGGTACAATTTTCTTACACTCATTCACCTCCAACAAAAAGCTTCGGTACAAAAAAACCGAAGCAAAGAAGTGAAACATGAGCATAAGACCCACCACAATGTACATGTCATGGAGTACGATTTGGATAGCTCCGACAATAATTCTAATGACATAATCGCTGCTGAATTTGTTTGGCCATCTAAGGCCAAATCGCTCGCAAGTGATTCGCTCAAACCGATTCACAAAAATTCAAAATATGATGTAAAGTACACCTTTGATGTAGCTAAATGCGATAAGATTTTTGATGAAATGCACAATAGTGGATATATTAAGATTGCATACACTTTGCCACCAGCGGATGAACTAAAACATAGAACATATTGTAAATGGCACATTCATATTCTCATGCAACTAATGATTGCAATATTTTCTGTCGACGGGTCCAATCGACCCTTAATGAGGGACGATTGAGTCTAAAAGAGATGTAAGTGGACAAACACCCTTTCCTTGTTAACACGCTGGACATCAATACCAAAGTGTTGATTCAGCCAAACCAAGTCGATACAACACATGGGAAAAACATGATCATAGGGGATCAAAGACCTCTCCCAGTGGGAGAGAAAATTACTACAAGAAAAGTGGCATTGGAAAAGTCACCCGATGACAGAGAGTCCACTAAAGTCACTATTAGAGGATCTGCATCTGGGGGCAAATAAAAAAGAATGAAGAAATGGTCGTTCCTACTGACCAGAAAAAATCGAAACTTTCGGTTTGCCAAGCCAAAACTTTCGGTTTTGCTCAGAAGCCCTGCATGATCAAACAAAAAAAATCCTAAGGAGGGCAAGTGGAAGGTAAACTAAGGCAAGGCTGTGGATAGGAAGAAGGAGCCCAAGAGCACCTTTCACCGTCAAATGGCCAAATACAAGAACCAAAAGACTGATTCTAGCAATCGATCAGCAAAGTGGTCAAGGTCACCGCGGCGGGAGAGTGATAGCCCACCAAGAAAGAAACAAGGAGGGTAATGAGTGCATCAAGACCAGCTCCACCTCCGGGTGCCATTTCCACCATTCCCAATGTAGAACCCTTATGTGGGAGCATGAGTGCCTATGCCACCAATGCCTCCCCCACCTTTTCATTCGGGATGAAATGCACCAAGAGAGAGTGTATTTCAGAGGCTCTATGGTTTTGAAAATGACCGATTGAGAAATTTATCGGTCAATGGTGATGAAAACAATGCTGATTTTGCTCCTCAGCAAAACCGAAACTTCCGGATTGGCAAACCGAAATTTTTGATTTTTCCAGAAAAGCCAGCTTCTCCTCCAAAGCAAGAGGGGTGAGTTAAAAGTGGAGAGGATGGAAATAAATATGCTCCTGAGGTCTCTGGATATCAATGGGATACATCTGGAGATGTTATAAAAATTGGCACAACAGATGTAAAGGTTGGGGGAACTTTTAGTGCGTCGGTCAAGATAAGTGGTCTGGTTCAAACTAACCCAATACCCCCTAACCATGATAAAAAAAAATGTGAGAGAGCTTACCAAGTACACACAGCCAAGGTGGTGTCCCTCCGGCTTGACCATACTCAAAAGTGGAAGCTTCAAAGGCTACACCTTCGTAAGATAAGAGAACGGGATTTAAAAAAAGGAGGGAGGATATTTTTAATGAGATCAAGCCAATGGTGCCTCAGGGTAGGCAATGGAAGGTGAAGAAAAGGACCAAATCTCCAGAAGAACCGAAGATTCTAGCTTCAGAACTGGAGGCTCAGTTTCTGTCAAAACCGAAAGTTCTGGTTTCCAAACCAGAAGTTCCAGCTCCTGCTAGTTCTGTAAAAGGTGGCGATTCTACTGCTCTTTCTTCTACAGGTGATGTGGACATGTCCGAGTTCGACGATGACGACCTCTTGGATTACGAGAGCCTACGCCGCCTCAAGATGGTATGGAAATTAACACCTTTTGTTTATCTTTTTCCGATTATTCTCTTGTAGAAGAATAAGAGGAGGTTATGGCATAATTCGACTTTGGGTCAAAAAGTGCTGTTTTTGAAAAGCTCAAAGAATTGGACAACCATCTGAAGCCACGTGAAAGTCTATATCGATGGTATACCGATTTCTCGCATGCTTGTAGATGGTGGTGTTATTGTTAATCTAATGCCATATTCTTTGTTTAAGAAGCTAGGTAAGGCCAATGACGAGCTCATCCGGACGAACATGGCTTTCAACGGTGTGGGAGGAGGAGATCCAATCTAGGCTAAAGAGCTCGCTTCTATGAAGCTCACTGTTGGAAGCAAGACCATGGCTACCGTTTTCTTCGTTGCCGATGTGCGAGGTGGTTACAGCTTGATCTTAGAACGTGATTGAATTCGCGCTAACTAGTGTGTTTCTTCTACATTGCATCAATTCTTGATACAATGGTTGATGATGATGTTGAGGTTGTTCATACAGATGTATTGGCTTGCATTGCTATGGCCGATTGAAAGTGGCCTAGAGGGGGGTGAATAGGCCAACCTAAAAATTTATTGCAAATTAAGACTTAAACAAACTGTCAGTCCTCCGAACACTCCGACGTCGAAGACTCCAGCTATTGACCGGACATTCCGGCAAACGATGTGAACTTTGAACGCAGGAATTTTAAGCTAGATCTAGCAAATTTACTTGAACCAAAAGATAACGTGGAAGTACGAGAGCAAACAGAAACAAGTAAATGAAGCTTGAACAAGCTACCCTAACAGATCGATGCAGAAATGTCAATAAAACGGGAAATAGATCTCAAATAGGTAGAACACAAGAAGCACACGGAGACACAAAGATTTATTCGGGAGTTTAGATCCACTGAGGATCCTACGTCTCTGTTGAGAGGTTCACAAAGAACCGGGTTGCACTCAACCCTTTTTCTCTCTCAAGACGACCACCAAGGTCAAGATGTGTGCTTCACTTTCAAATCCCTTTCGGGAGGGCAATACAAACTTTCTGGGACTTCACCACAGGAGTTGGGAGCACCCGAGCATGCCTAGTCGTCTAGGAGCTTGAAGCTCCAAGAGTTACAAACATGAAATCAAGTTTTCACCTCCACAAATGCTCTCGAGAATCAAAGGGATGCTCTCAAAGCCTTTGAAAGATTGCTCTCTCACTTCCCTTGCTCAAATCTAAGCAAGGAAGCCTTAGCAAGAGTGCGAGAGAGTGTGAGAATGAGCTTAAGTGTGTTCAGATCAAAAATGAGGCTTAGATATAGTTCTACCCGTTGGGGAGGAGTGTTTTATACTCCTCTCCTCTGAAAGAGTCGTTGGGCTGTCAGAACCACCGGAGTCTCTGGTCAAGGGTCGGACACTTCGGCACTGGAGTCTCCGGCTCCCGATCTGACACTCCGACTAGTGTCAAGGATGCAGAATTCAAACGTCGGAGTCTCCGGCCAGGGGCCGGACACTCCGGCAAGGGGTGTACTGGACTCGGTGAAAAATACCTAGAGTCTTCGACCCAGGGACCGGACACTCCGGCAAGAGGTGTTCTCGGGTCCGAAGTAAAATGCCCGGAGTCTCCGGCCTAGGGCCGGACACTCCGAGGAGGGGTGTACTGGAATCCAAGGAAATGGCCCGGAGTCTCCAGCCATAGGCCAGACACTCCGGCAAGGGGTCCTCTGGACTCGAATAAAATGGGCTGGAGTCTCCAGCTTGAGGCCGGACACTCCGGCCAGGGGTGTTCTAGAAATGATGTTTTATCTGGATTTTGAACATTTGCTTTGGATTCCACTTCATTTCTCGTCCCTCTTAATAGTACGACATGCCTAAACTCAAAGATGAAAATAAAACAATAAGAATATTTAATAAGCTTGTGAGCATTGTTCCGAGAACGACGGGAGGGACTGAGACTCCGACGGGAGTGGTCCAACAAGGATTAGGGGAAGGCGCCTAGCTTCTGAGACCTCGAGAAAAATCACTGAGCACTCTCTATCTCACTCTCTTTACTTATCGCATTTACTTACCGTTTGAGTAGTGAAATATGTTGTTCTTTGATTCCTCTTGGTGGCTATTTTGCTAGTGCTTCATTGTTGTTATTTCTTTACCACTAGCATTGTTAGGGGGTCTTGGCCTACTAGACTTGTTTAAGTTTGTTTCCGTTGTGTTCAAGTCTTGTAGTTTAAGTTCGTAGGGAAATTAGTGCTATGAGTCTACTGATTCAACCCCATTCTCGGTGTCTTCGATCCTTACAATAGTTCTTCCCATCAAATTGAGGTGGTTTACCAATAGGTAACGACAAGAAGTTTGTGCTACAATTATGACTACAAAAATTGAAAGGAGTTTTAGAATAGCCCTTTTTAACTCCCTTCTTTTTCTTTTTCTCTTCTTTGGCCTTCATTTTGAGGAAAGAGAAGGATTCTACTTCATTCTCACTCGAAGAAAATTGTTCAATTTCTTTTCTTGATTCTTCACTCGCTTGACTAGCTTCCTTTAGGCCCTTCATCGTCTCTCCAGGCGATTAAGCTTGATTTGGAGAGTTTAGCTCTGATACCAATTGAAAGTGGCCTAGAGGGGGGGTGAATAGACTAACCTAAAAATTTCCTGCAAATTAAGACTTAAACAAACTGTCAGTCCCCCGGACACTCCGGTCACAGGCCAAACACTCTGGCGTCGGAGACTTCGGCTATTGACCGGACACTCCGGCAAACGATGTGAGAATTTTAAGCTAGATCTAGCAAATTTACTTGAACCAAAAGATAACGTGGAAGTACTAAAGCAAACAGGAACAAGTAAATGAAGCTAGAACAAGCTACCCTAATAGATCGATGCCGAAATGTAAATAAAACGGAAAATTGATCTCAAACCGGTAAAACACAAGAAGCACACGGAGACAAAAGGATTTATCTCGGACTTCAGATCTACTAAGGATCCTACGTCTCTGTTGAGAGGTTCACAACAAACCGGGTTGCACTCAACCCTTTTTCCCTCTCAAGACGACCACCAAAGTCGAGATGAATGCTTCACTATCAAATCCCTTTCGGGAGAGAATACAAACTTCCCGAGGCTTCACCACACGAGTTGGGAGCTCCCGAGCACGCCTAGTTGTCTAGGAGCTTGAAGCTTCAAGAGTAACAAATGCGAAATCAAGTTTCCACCTCTACAAATGCTCTTGGGAATCAAAGGGATGCTCTCAAAGCCTTTGAAAGATTGCCCTCTCACTTCCCTTGCTCAAATCTAAGCAAGGAAGCCTTAGCAAAAGTGTGAGAGAGTGTGAGAATGAGCTCAACTGTGTTCAAGTCAAAAATGAGGCTTAGAGATAGTTCAGCCCGTTGGGGAGGAGTGTTTTATACTCCTCTCCTCTGAAAGAATTGTTGGAGTGTCAGAACCAGCGGAGTCTCTGGTCAAGGGCCGAACACTCCGGCACCAGAGTCTCCGGCTCCAAGCCAGACACTCCGACTGGTGTCAAGGAGGTAGAATTCAAACGTCCCAGTCTCCGGCCAGGGGCCGGACACTCTTGCAAGGGCTGTACTGGACTCGGTGAAAAATACTCAGAGTCTTCGGCCCAGGGACCAGACACTCCAGCGAGGGGTGTTCTGGAGTCTAGAATAAATTGCTCGGAGTCTCAGGCCTGGGGCCGAACACTCCGGCGAGGGGTGTACTGGAATCCAAGAAAAAGGACTGGAGTCTCCGGCTATAGGCCGGAGACACTCCGACAAGGGGTCCTCTGGACTCGAATAAAATGGGTCAGAGTCTCCGGCCTAGGCCAGACACTCCGGCCAGGGGTGTTCTGGAAATGTTGCTTTGTTTAGATTTTGAGCATTTGCTTTGGATTAACACTTTATTTTCCATCCCTCTTAATAGTACGACATGCCTAAACTCAAAGATGAAAATAAAACAAGAAGAATCTTCAATAAGCTCCACTTTAGGCACGTCTCATCTTTTCTCTTTTTTTGATTACCTGCAATTCTTCATAGAACTAAATAGAATGCGTTAGTTCTTTAATTCCATTGTCATTTATCACCAAAACCCACAAGGGCCGTAGATGCACTAACACTGATACATGTTCTTTACCACATAAGACCGTCAAGTGCTTGACCAGTTTAGACTTGATGGATTATGATTTTCTTAGTATCACTAGAGATGGTTTTGTGCCGGTCAATGTAAAGCCGATGAAAATTTGGCTCAATCATATAATGTGATTTAATAGAGTCCAATCTTGATTGGTTACAAAAGAGAGTAGAACACTATCTGTCTAGCAAGAACAATATGTGCGAAGCTATAGAGAAAATATAAGATATGGACAAACTAGGATAAGGGTTCACATCGGTCGATACTTTAGAAGAGGTTAATCTTGGAGATGATAGTAATCCAAGGCCGACATTTATAAACAAAAACCTAAGAGCCAATTAAAAAGTGAAGCTAATCGAGCTCCTAAAAGAATGTGGATAGTTTTGTATGGTCTTATAGTGAAATGCCTGGATTGAGCCGCGAGCTAGTTGAGCATCGGCTCCCCATCAAATCTAGTTTTAGACCTTTCAAACAACCGATGCGAAGGTTTAATCCAGATATGCATGATCGGATCAAGGAAGAAATTAACCGATTACTTGATGCAAATTTTTATAAGACCTTATAGGTATGCGGAGTGGATATCCAACATCGTTCCCGTCGAGAAGAAGAACACGAGTAAGATAAGAATTTACATTGATTTAGAAACTTGAATAGAGCCACTCCTAAAGATGAGTATCCTATGCCTATAGCCGATATGTTAATTAATGATGCTTCTGGCCATAAAGTGATTAGTTTTTTTATGGCAACGCGGGTTACAATCAAATCTTCATGGCTGAAAAGGATATGGCTAAGACTGCATTTAGGTGTCCCGGATTTGTAGGTTTGTTTGAGTGGGTTGTCATGACTTTTGGGTTAAAGAATGCGGGAGCCACATATCAAAGAGCTATGAATTTCATCTTTCATGATTTGCTTAGTGTCATTATGGAGGTTTATATAGATGATGTGGTGATCAAATTAGCTTTCTTAGATCCTCACTTGGCCGATTTGAGACTTGCTTTGGATCGAATGCGCCGATTCGGATTAAAAATGAATCCACTCAAGTGCGCTTTTGGTGTATCGGCTGAGAAGTTTTTGGCTTCACTATTCATGAAAAGGGCGTAGAGATAGATTCTAAGATGATAGAAGCCATTAGAGACATGCAAGAGCCCACATGTAAGAAGGAATTGCAAAGCTTCTTAGGCAAGGTAAATTACTTGTGGAGGTTCATTATTATCTTGTCGGGGAAGGTCAATGCGTTTACTTCTATTCTTTGGCTAAAGAATGAAGTCAAATTCACTTGGGGGCAAAACAACAAGAGGCTTTTGATAAGATAAAGGAATACTTATCTTCTCCGTTGGTATTTATACGCAGCAGAGAATGATGTGATTGGGGCTGTTTTGACGTAAGAAACTAACGGGAAGGAGTACGCAGTCACATATGTGAGCTGGAGGTTGATAGACGCCGAAACAAGGTACACTCTCATCGAGAAGCTATTTTTTTCCTTGTATCATGCTTGCACTAAGTTGAGATATTATTTACTATCCAGTGCTTATATAGTTGCATGTCAAACCGATATCCTTAAGCATATGCTACATCGACCAATATCAAGTGAAAGACTTGGTAAATGGGCATATGCTTTAATTGAGTATGTTTGGCCTATGAGTTATTGAAATCCATGAGAGGTCAAATTGTTGCTAATTTTATTGTTGAGCATCGGATTGATTTAGAGCAAAACTTAGACTTTGGTTATGTGACTTTTACCCCATGAAAATTATATTTTGATGGATCGATTTGCAAAGAGGGTCAAGGCATTGGTGTAGTGCTAATTTCTCCTTATGATGTGCCATTTGAGTTTGCAAACCGATTAGAGTATAATTGCACTAACAATCGGGCCGAGTACGTAGCATTGTTATTCGGCTTTGAAGTGTTAGAGTCTATGGGTGCAAAGCATGTAGAAGCCTTTGGTGATTCATTATTAGTGGTATAGCAGGTCGCTGGAGTTTTTCAATGCCTAGATGGATCGTTGAATGCTTGCTAGGACAAATGCCTAGATATTGTTAAAAACATGGATGAATTTCATATACACCATATTCCAAGGCAAGAAAATGCTAGAACTAATAATTTGGCACAGCAAACATCTGGTTATAACATTAGCAAAGGAAAATTTGCGATTATTGAAGAACCGATGTCTAAAGAAGCCAAAACCGAAGTTCTGGAAAAACCAGAAGTTCCGGTTTCTTGTTCCAGAAGTTTGGTTTTGTTTTTGTTGAATCTGGAACGCTGGAAAAATCGAAAGTTCCAGTTTGAGATTCTAGAAGTTCTAGTTTTCATAGAAAAGCTGAGAATTCGGCCATTTTTAGTTTGGAGCATGATGGGGCCGAATTGAATGATTGGAGGGGCCCTATAATGGCATATCTTCGTGACCCCAGTCAAAGAGTTGATAGAAAAGTTTGGTATATAGCTTTCAAGTATATTATGATTAATAATGACTTGTATCGCCGAACGGGAAACGACGTGTTGTTGAAATATTTAGGTGATGATGAAGCCAAGGTGGCCATGGGAGAGGTTCATGAAGGCATCTGTGGTACGCATCAATTGGCTCCGAAGATGAAATAGTTCTTGAGAAAGGGATGGTTTTTATTGGCCAACTATGGTTGCCGATTGTTTCCACTACTGCAAAGGGTGTGAAGAGTGTTAAAAGATTAGGAATATTCAGATGGCAACCGCTGCCATGATGAATCCCATCATCAAGCCATGGCCATTCTGAGGGTGGGGTTTAGATTTTGTGGGTCAAATACATCCTCCTTCCTCAAAAGTGCATCGCTTCGTGTTGGTTGCTACGGACTAATTCACCAAATAGGCCGAAGCGGTGGCGCTCAAGAATATGACCGGTCAAGAGGTAATCCAGTTCATCACCGAGCATATCAAACATAGATTCGGCATCCCGCAAACTTTGACCACGGATCAAGGTACTTCCATCGTTTTCGGTCAAGTTCGTGAGTTTACCAAATCGTATGGAATTAAGTTGCTAAACTCATCCCCATACTATGCTCAGGCTAACGGGCAAGCTAAGTCTAGTAATAAAACTTTGATTAAGCTCATCAAGAAGAAAATAGAAGAAATCCTAGGAGATGGCAAGAAGTCTTGTTGGAAGCTTTGTGGGCTCATCGCATTTCTAAGCATGGAGCCACTAAGGTCGCACCTTATGAACTTGTTTATGAACAAGAGGCCGTTTTACCCGTTGAGGTAAATCTGGACGCTTTTAGGGTAGCTAAGCAAAATGAGTTGTTCATAAGTGAGTATCATAGCTTGATGATAGCTTGATGATGGATAACATTGATGAGGTGACCGACAAGCGGGTGGAAGCCTTAAGAGCCGTGGAATGGGATAAAGCCCGAGTTGCTAAAGTCTACAACAAAAGGGTAAAGGCTAAGACTTTTCAGTTGGGCGAATTACTTTGGAAGACAATTCTGCCCGTTGGCTCTAAAAGCAACAAGTTTGATAAATGGTCTTCGAGTTGGGAGGGACCATATAGAATCGTAAAGATCATAGCCGAAAACGCCTACATGGTGGAAACATTACAAGGAAGCTGCCTACCAAGAGCTTTGAATGGTAGATACTTGAAGAGGTATTACCCAAGCATGTGGCAAGACGCTTAAGGAGTTTTGGCTGATATGCACAATATCGTTGCCTAGGTGGTATTACGGCCGGTGTGTTCACAAAACCATCGCCCTTTGGGCATTTTTTGGTTCACAAAATGTTTTATGGTACACAAGTTTTTCCCAAAAACAGAGGGCATATGTTGACAGCCAAAAATTGCACTCTAGAAAAACAGAAAGTTTCGGTTTGTCAAAGCGAAAGTTTCGGTTTTAGCAGCTAAAAATGACTAAGTTCTCACCGGAGTGTCCGATATGTCACCGAAGTATCCGGCAAGCCTTCTCTAGAACCGATGTTTCGGTTACCGGAGTCTCCGGCCATTTGCCAAAGGTAAAATCGAAAGTTTCGGTTTGGCAAACCGAAAGTTCTAGTTTTGGTTAAACAGGGTCACTAAGAGCAAAATTATCTACATTAATGCTAACTCTAATTATTTCACAATATTGGTGTTTAGACATATTTTCAGGATACAAATGGGCATATTGACCAATTTTTATGGAAGAAACAAAGAAGTGGATAGATACGGGAGACGATGAAGCCCAATTCATGATTTGAAGGTTCCAAGATGTAGCCCTCGTCGAGACGATCGAAATAGATATATGGGTGACCTTATTTTAAGTCTGGACGAAGGAGTTACGAGGGTTTCAAGATGCATGCAAGCTGCCTCAAGAAAACTGAAAGTTCCGGTTTTGCATTCCAGAAGTTTCGGTTTTGCCTATTCTTAGTAAAGTGTTTCAAATTTGATTTCTTGCCAATTTGTTGGAGTTATCGGCTCTCCACGGGGACAGACCACCCCACTTCTATATAAAGAGAGGCTCACAGCCGATTGAGGGCATCCCAATTGTGATTCAACAATTTCTTTACATGTTTTACATTTTCAAACCCTAGCCCTTCTCTCAACCCCATTTCTCTTCTTCTCTCGTCCCGACGGCGGTGAAGAGGGTATAGCTGGACTGACCAAGCCTAGACCAACCCTAGGAAGCTTCTATCCGCACAGGTCCCTCTCGGATTCAAGTTTTTAGGTGCTACTGTGATTCTGCCAAAATCAAAACTTTCGGTTTTCGCGATCTCTCCGTTTTGCTTTTGCACACGAATGTGCGCCGCGTGTGTTGGTCCGATCCGAGCATCAACAGCTTCATCGATCCCAACTCCTCCAAATGTACAGCAAAGGATTAAGGACGACAACCTCAACATGTTCGTTGCAATGCCAGAGGTAGAATTTTTGTGAAATTGCCTTTTGTTTGTGATAATTGTTATGAATTTGTTATGCGTCTTTGTTTTTGGTTATAGCCTAAACATGTTTATGAACCTAATGAGGATGATGTCAGTATCCAAGATATCAAACTCACTAATGATGTTCCACTTGAGATCACCCCCAAGCGAAGAAGAGATCAAGGACAGGAATTTACACAACAACGAGGATGAGGCCTTGGTTTTGGCGTGGGACAATGCGACCCTTGATCCGATCATAGGAATCGATCAAGGATGCACTTACTTGAATCGCATTGCCGAGTACTACAACCACATTGTCAAGTCCAGCTCTATGTGCACAACAAAATCACTTTAACAACGTTGGGTGTAGCATTCAAGAGGGGCTGGTTGCATGGCTCAGGTTGCAGATAATCAACCAAATAGTACAACAATTCAGGACTAGGTTAGTTACTCCGATGCATAATTCAGTCCAGCATGTTGTTTCTTGTCAATGTTTTTTGTTTGTAATCATTGATATTGTACATATTGAAAGGTTCCCATTGCTCAAGACTTGTATAGGCAAAAAGTACATTAATGGCAATAAGCTTGTATCTAGGATAGAAAAGAGACACGGCCCGTTATGGTCAAAATTTTATCCCTTTAGCCTTTTTCAAATATAAGTCAAAATTTTATTTAAATTTGGCCTGGCCTTTTTATGGTCTAACCCTTGAGTAGCCAAAGTCAAAATTTTCAACCCGTTAGAGATGGACGATAGGCTCAATTTTCTTTTTCTTTGTGAAAATTGATTCATTAACTGCCTCTCGGTCCATCTTCCATATTGCAGAATCCAGACTCTTATTTAATATATGCAATCAAAGTTAGTAACAACATATCTTTTTGTAATAATGATAATTATAAACATTTTCACGTGGCAAGCTGGAACACTTCTGGTACATAGAGCGGTAGAAAGTCTGCAATGTAGTATGTTCTTTTGATGATACGCATTGATGGCCAGGGACCATGAGAGTAAGTAAATTTAAAGTGGAATGATGCACTGATTATTACATCCTATGATAGAATGAAGCAAAAGATGCGCTAAATTATTCAGGTTTATATTTGTCAAATATACTAAATGAGCTTTTATGGATCGAAGGAAGCATACCAACCACGTCAATAAAAGTGCCAGTAACTTCTTCCAACTGGAAGAAAACGCTTCTCATATCTAGGGCAATAAAGCATAAAGAGAGCATGATGATAGGTGTTCGTAAAATTAAAAATGTCCAGTTTTCACTACCATACACGGTGTGTGAAACACCAGAAGATAGGGTGTGAAACACAAGATAGGAACCCATGCATAGTAGATGCTAAACTATGGGTATTGGAGGCATCGGCAAAGAAAACAATGCGTCCCACAAAGAACGAGCCATTTCATAGGGACCCAATACCATCGGAAACGCTTGCGAAGAAAGACCTAGCACCCCTCGCTACCCCATACTCTGTGAAATTTTTATCGCTACCCCATACTCTCTGAAATTTTTTAAGTATATCAGTCCATTTCCAAACAAAGCAAGCGGGGCATTGTCTCGACTATGACAGCATACAAAGCGCCTATCGGCCATAATTTATCTGGCCAGGTAGGATCCCATATTGACCAACGCCTGCGAGAGAGGGTGTAACTCCCTTTTAGTAAGCAGCGTATAACTAGTGCGAATTTGGATATAGGATTCTCTCTCGTACAAGAGAAGATATGTGAAGCAGATATATGAAGCTCTGTTTGAGACATCGGTTGTGCTGCAGCTCAAGAATGACACAATTAACATCATCTGGCATGACACGTGGCTTATTGGCTCTTCCACTGGATGCACCTCGATCTGGAAATGGAAGCCATCCAGTGTTTACTCGGATGCCTGAACGTCTCAAACTTTTCACGATATGAATAGCAGAGCAATCGTGCAAAACAAAGGCGTCGATCCAAAGCTGCCTGTGTGACCCTGCGGGCCTTGGTTATTTTCAGCATGACCTTGTTGTCAACCCCATGGTTGTGCTCTGACAAAAAAAAAAATACGGGCGTACTCCAAGAAACATACTTGAACTGGGCATTTTCCTAAATATACGTAAAACAAAATTTGCAACAGTTGTGGTTCTAGTATTCAATATAGACATATTCGTCAGTTTGAATAATGTAAGAGTATCCATAGCAGATGCTTTATAATGAGCTTATGCTTTAAAATCTTGGAATATAAAGCACAAACCTCCGTTAGCACAAAGTTTAAAAGGGGTTCATGCTTTAAAATTTTTTAAAGGTCTTGTAAAATTTCTTAGCTATGCTGTATATTTGGAGCACGTTCCTGGGCACGAAACAAAAGTCACTCTCTCAACCGACGCGATGCGCTCCTGCCCCGACAGCCACCAGGTCCGTTGGTTACCGCCCTTGCCTCCAAGCCCCTTCTCCATCCTCCTCTGCGCAGCTCTCTGGCTGGCAGGCTGCATGATGTGACCGATGTCACGATCCCACCGACACACCCTCTTTCCTTGGCTCCGCCCGACTCGACGCATAACCGCCGACGACGCAGCCCGCCGTCGCCCTGCTTGGCCACCCTGCTCACCATGGCTGCGACCATTGATGTAAGAGAGGATGCAGGATGTGGGCTGGACCTGGACGCACTACGACATGGCAGAGCGTGGCCACCATGCACTGCTCCACGGCCTCCACCGAAAAGTGGAAAACTGTGCCTACGGATGCACTGCTCCACGGCCTCCACCGAAAAAGTGGAAAACTGTGCCCTACGGCGAGACGGCAGTCCCCTACTCTTAGGCCCTAGCACGGGGAAGGCAACGGCTTCATCGATCCCAACTCCTCCAATGGTACAGCAAAGGAGGACGACCTCAACATGTTCGTTGAAATGCCATAGAGGTAGAGTTTTAGTGAAATTGCCTCTTGTTTGTGATAATTGTTATGAATTTGTTGTGCGTCTTTGTTTATCGTTATAGCCCGAACACGTTAATGAACCTAATGAGTGATGATGTCAGTATCAAAGATACCAACCGCACTAATGATCCGATCATAGGAATCGATCAAGGATGAACTTACTTGGATCGCATTGCCGAGTACTACAACCACATTGTCAAGTCCAACTTTATGTGCACAACAAAATCACTTCAACAACGTTGGGTGTAGCATTCAAGAGGGGCTGGTTGCAGATAATCAACCAAATGGCACAACAATTCAGCACCAAGTTGCTCCGATGCATAATTCAGTCCAGCATGTTGTTTCTTGTCAATGTTTTGTTTGTAATCATTGATATTGTACATATTGAAAGGTTGCCATTGCTCAAGTGTTGTATAGGCAAAAAGTACATTACTGGCAACTACTCAAGGACAATGAGAAGTTGTGGATAAGAAACAATGATCATGTACCTAAGAAGTTGAAGTTTTGCAATTCCTTATGTACTGACATAAAAGAAGAAAATGAGGAGGAAGGAAGTCCAACCTCAAGTTCAAGGCCTCGTGGAAAGAAGCAATCGAAAGTACGATCAAGAAATAATCTGAATTGAGCATGTACAAGAGGTCATAGAGAAGATGGAGACCAAAACGGAATTGGAGGCTGAAAAGAGAGAAGTGGCAGTATGTTTCAAGATTAAAGTTTGAATGTTTATGACTGAAAATGGAGTATATGAGCAAAAAGAAAAAAGAATTGGAGGGAAATCAATTATAAAGCACCTGCTTTACATCACTTGCTGTAGCACATTACTCAGGATCCTTAAAAATGGTTTTAAAAATCCTTTAATCTTGATATAAATCACATGTTTTACAGCACCTACTGGAGATGTTCTAAGGCTTTGCGCAAGCATTACAACTGTAATTCATATAAGCTGCATCAACTACTTATAAATGACTCTGTAAAAGCATCACAATCAAATTTCTGAATCAATCCCCACAGCCAAAAAAGTTAAAATTTCTATACTGTAATTAAGTTTCACTGCAGCCAGTTAAATTTTAATTTATTTTACTTTGCAAGTAAAAAATACAAAAAGAAAATAATGGCTACCAAACAAAAAGGAACGTAGGTCAATGGCAAATAATGGTGGAACGGCCAACAAAATAGTACTAAAATTTTTCTTCATTGCAGAAACTGCAAGAGCACCAGGTTGCAACCAGAGTCAGAATTCAAGCACACACTAAGACTCTGAACATCTTTGACCAACAAACAGAAGCGATGATAACATAGTTTAGAAGCATAAGGCAACATCCGACGGCTATAACAAGCATTAGCCTTTCACCTGCTTCGTTCTTGACACATTACTTCCATGAAGGTTTAATTGAAATTAAATAACCATTTAAGGATGGTATCTTCTAGGCACTTCAAATCATGCATTGCATAATGACTTGGTCTTGAGCATTGCTGGCCCACGCCCATTGATCTCTTGATCTGAAAGGAAATAATGAGTAGGAACAATCAAATAACAAGCTCTGGCATGCCGTGACACAAATTAAGATAGCTTACTCACAGCTGCTTTTCAGGAGTTCTTGCATTTTTGTACCGAAACCGAGCTGTTGCAGCTGTGGCGTCCTTCCATGGGCCAGCACAAGCATGAGGTTGGCTGATTGCTAATCAGAGTCTTCGTACAAACCCTCATCATCAGAAAGCTCATCAAATGAGCGGATATCCAGCTGGTAGCGCAACATGCCGCCAATGCCACCAAATCCCCTACAGAACTGTGATCCCTCTTGAGATTTGTTAGTGATAAACTCTAGGGAGCAGCCAAACTTCTTGTACTCATTAGCAAACCATTCCAAGAGCGACATTTTCTCCTGAACTTCCAGCTCAGCATTAGAAGTTGCATCACGGAAATTGCTCTGGTCAGCTTCTTGCTCTTTGTTCAGATGTTTTATGACAATTTCTTGAGTGACACTGTTCTTGAGCACATATCTGTTGATATCTAGATTCTCCCAAACTATCAAGGTCTCCACAGCACCCATTTCAAGAGCCTTCAGTGTGTCATCAACACCAAACACATATTTCCCAGTATCTTGACTGATCTCTTCAAAATACTTGCCAATCAACTTCTTCTCCTGAATGAACTTCACATTTGCAAGGATCTCAGCTGACAACTCAATAGCTTGGTTGAAACCATTCTCACCACCATAAGAAACATCAACCACATTAAGTATTTTGGCTTGAAGTCGCTGATCAAACATATCAGATTGACTCAGTTCTGTCTTGAAATCAGCAGAACCAGCAAGAATCAACCCTGCAACATTTGGCTGACTTGTAGCTGGATTAATGAAGAACTGAGTAGCAAGCTCAGCTGTTTTACGGACATAGTTGTGGCGCTTCTCCATCCGAAGACGAGCAAAACGCAGTGCAGACTGTCCACCTCTACCATGCTTTTTTGGGAGATCAACAGTGAATTTGTGAAGCACTTCACGGGTATTGCCACTTAGTGTGCCAAAAAGAGTACCATTACCATCCATGACAATGAACCCAAACTTGTCATCAGATTCCAAGAGTTCATTTAAAGCCTCGGTGTGGAACTTATTGTCACAAAGGTACAGCGACACATTTATAGGCTTGAAAGGCTCAAAATCAATAGTAACCTTCTTTTCCTTTCCATCTTCAGTAACAATGGTTCCAGTGTATAGAACCAATCCATTTGGAGGAACTTTGTTATACAGCTTGAGCCTCTGCTGAGCTGAGGTGATGGCAGCCAAAACAGATTGGCGATTGACTCTACTCTTGATGTTTGAAGCAGTACCATATTCATCACCTAACATTTTGGCCACTCGAGCAATCTGATCACGTGGAGGCATAATAAGAGAGATCATACTTGTGCCATTGCCTCTAGCTGACTCCAGTGCCTTGATTAGCTTCTTAATCTTCCAAATCTCGATGTTCCTATCAGTCTCCTGACCATCAGACATCTTGATAGAGCCTGAATAATTGGCTGACCTACAAGCGTCCAAACAGAATATCAGATAGATTCATAGATCACATGCACTCAGTTTCCTTATAGGAAACTTATGAATACAAAATACTGGAAAAGAAAAAAGAATGAACATTCATCATGACAATATTGGTAGTAATGTCTATATTACAGTTTTTGATAAAAAAGTTGACATGACGGAAATAAAGACAGGAGATGAATGTTTAGAAGAGGACATTTGTAGTGGAATCAGTCATAGAATGATCTTTCAGTCCCAAGCAATGGCCTGACAGGAAAGATGTAAATTGGCAAAGAAACATATGAAACAGAGAGTTGTATGAATATCCCACTTGGCTCAATACTACCAAATGAAATGTTTGCCCATCCTACAAACAATGGACCTTAAAACCATTTAAGGGGAAGAATCTGGAAATAAAAAAAGGCTAAATCTTACAAATTTGTACTCAGTAATCAAATAACTGACCAATAATGTACTACTATTTTGCTTCTCATGAAACGGTTATAGTAAACTATAAGGCTAGAAAATGACACTAAAAATTAGTAGAAATCTATAGTAAAGTAAAGGCTATAAAATATGTAATTAAATTACTACGCACCTACCTCAAACGAGGTGTGCACAAGAGAGTTATGAAACATAATATATGATGTTCTGCCTTCTTTTAGAAACACAAAGTAGATCAACCAAATGATACAAAAAAGATGGCAGTGCATAACTTCAAAACACCACACACCCTCAAGTAACAGCGAAATGA
>BCLG01001831.1:75378-89347 GCA_001602295.1 Zoysia matrella
GGCTCCAGCAGCTCGGCCGCTCGGCTTTAGCGGCTAGCCACGCGCTCGTCGCGGGGAAGCCGAGCCAGCGGCTAGCCAACCGGCTAGCCCGGTTAGCCGGTCGAAATTGGCGGTAAGCCGGCCGATCTAGCGTGATTTTGGGCAGAGGAGGTGAGGTACTGTCTTTTTTTATTTTTTTCTTCAAATGTTGAGTGATTTGCTTAATTCCAATGTTTTCTTCAATATAGTATGGCGGATCAACCGGATTCCGTTTGGGAACACGGAGAGAATGTGTACCTGGGTTCCGTTACAAGTATTGCAAGAGCGTGAAGAGAGGGGGTGGTGCCACGAGATTCAAGCAACATTTGACACATCGGGGCAGCAATGTGGTGGGTTGTGCTCACGTTCCTACCGAGGTGGGACTATTTCCGTTGGGAGCTTGATAGGAACGCAGAGCGGAGGAAGGAGCGAGCTAGACAGGCCCTGAGATAGCAAGATGTTGCAGCTCAGGGCAATGTGAATGTAGAGGATGATGAGGACCTGCAGGCTGCCATGCGGCTATCTAGAGAGGAGGAGAAATTCCGACAGCGACAGCGTATGTATGGTAGTTAATTCGAGCAATGTGTTGGTTGTTCGTCAGGTGCAGGTGTTTCCTCGGGTGCAGGTGGTTCCTCTCAAAGTGCATGTGGTTCGTCTCAAGGTGCAGGTGCTTCCTCTCAAGGTGGTGGAGGAGGATTGTTTGGCATAATGAGAAGGTCAATGACACAGAAGTCAAGTTCTAGGGAACGGGTTCAAAGCAGGATAGATACTGGTCCATGGACGACAAAGAGCAAGCTAGCAAAGTCAACAATTGAAAAGGCGTGGTTCAAATTCTTTTACACAGAAGCCATCGCTGGTAGCAAGGCGGATAATCTGTGCTTCATCAACGCAATCAAAGAGACACAGAGATGAGGTACGCAACTTTCATTTTCTTCATTATGTTCACAGTATGTTTGCACATATTTAGGTCACGATTCATTATGTTTGTAGGTGAGGGCGTTTCTAGCCCAACTAGCAGGGAAATAGATGGAACATACCTTGATCAAAACAAAGAAGATATTCAGAAATAATTCGAGAAATTCAAGCTAGAGTGGCCGACGCATGGTGTAACTATCATGTGCGACTCTTGGACTGGACCTACAGGAATGAGCTTGATAAATTTTATGATCTACTCTAATAGTGTCATGTTTTTTCACAAGTCTTTTGATGTTACAGAAAACAGCCAGTCAGCAGAGTTCATATTCAAGATACGTTCATATGTTACTTCTATTGATCATTCAATGAATTTGCACCACTGTCATATTGATTCATGTCATGTTCATTTATAGGAAATGAATAAAGTGTGCATTGATATTAGTCTAGAGCATATTGTCCAGATTATTACAGATAATGGTTCGAACTACAAGAAAATGTGCAAGCACCTAAGGAACAAGTACAATTATATTGTCTAGCAACTGTGTGTGGCACATACAACCAACTTGATGCTAAAGATCATTGATGAGTTTCCAAAACACAAAGTTGTGATACAATCTGCTCGCAGAGTTTCTCGTTGGTTGTACAATCATAATCAGCTACACTCCATGATGGCAAATGCTATTGGTGGTGAGTTGGTGAGATGGAATGCAACTCGTTTTGACACCAACTATATGTTTCTTGAGAGTATGCATCGTTGGAGGGATAAGTTCATGGCATGGATGGGTTCTCAAAGTTTCTTAGAAAGTCGATGGTCTAACACTGATGAGGGAATGTATGCACACTTATGTCTAGCTAGCATGTCATGGTGGGACACAGTGAAGTATGTGGTGGATGTCGTGCAACCATTGTATGCATTTCTTCAGTTTTTTTTATCAAGATAAGATGTCCAACTTAAGTGAAGTTCTTATGAGGTACCATATATTAAAAAATGAGTATCAAGCTCTTTTTCACAGTGATGATGGAAAGTACGAGAGGTACATGGAGGTTATTAATCGTCGGATGCATGATATTTGTAATGACACATTTGTCAATGCAGGTAAAATTGTATTTCATTAAGGATTATTACGTATCTAATTATTGCTATATTACGTGCAGCTAGAGCATTTGGTTATGTTGGTGGCACATGTTTAGTGGTGACACACCAAATCTTCAGAACATTGCTGTGCGCCTAGTGTCGCAGTGCGCTTCATCTAGCGGATGCGAGCATAATTGGAGTACATTCACATTGATCCACACAAACGTGCGCAACAAACTCTCTTATGCCAAATTACATAAATTGGTGTATGTCAACTACAATCTCAGAATACGGATGCGGAATGCTAGATTCACATATAAACCACCAGAAGCTAATCCCTTTGATCGTCTCATGAACCTATCGTTGTATGATTCTTCTAATCCAATGAGAGATTGGATAGAACATGGAAGATAAATGCTGATCCTCTTCTTGATGAAGAGGACACAGAGAGTGACGCTTCTCTGCCATCGCGTCTAGTAAACACTGATGAAGCTAGTAGACAGTTGCTACGGTTGTCTCGTGCTGCAACGATGTCTGAATGGACAGAAAAAAAATGTGGGTGACACTCACATAGGAAAGAGGAAGCACCAGCGTCAAAGAAAAAAGACAGGTGCTAAAAAGAAAAGGTGCACGAGTAAAGGCAAAGGTAAAGGTAAAGAAAAAGAAAAAGGTACGGAAGTGGCCAGCGACGACTCCACAGATTCTGAAGATGCCAGACGAAGCCCACCTTACCAGGAGTCCAATGACAGCAGCTCTCGAACAGATTCTGGAGATGCACCAAGCGATGCGGACGTGGTTCCTGATCCTAGCCACCATCAATTACGTATCACTTCACAGGTAACGATATCTTCACATCATATGAGCAATTTTAACTCTTTTCTCTTACACTTAACTTTTTTTGCAGGTGAGACAGACTTCACCTATGCTACACAAGATCAAGACCATAGGGCTCCACAGTCACAGAGGACCACAATGGAGAATAGGCAGCATCAATATGGTGCTTACTACTCGGAAACAAACAGTGATACCTCGTACAACCAAAGTCTTGAGTACTACAATTATCCTTTGGGTGATTCAAGCTCACAATCAACGGCCACATAAGTGTACCAATGGCAGAATCTCGAATTTTATCACATGTTACGCTCACAATCGGAGACAACTTCCGCTTGCACGGGTCAAACTTGGAACAAATTCAAAGCGGAGTTGCTCGCCACCAGAGGAATTCAAATAATGTCAAGTGATGAGTGCGACAGGACTTATTTTGATTGAAATACAATTCCAATGTGAAGTGTCAACTTTGTGTATGAGCTTTATGTATGAGCTTTATGTATGAAATATGGATTGCATTGGTATAGATATATTGTCAAATTATGTGTTCATTATCCATTGATAAAGTATATATTGTGTAAATGTATTGCAAGAATTTAGAAAAAGTCATGCCGAAATTTTTTAGATTTTTTTCTATTTTTTCCTTATTTTACAACATTTTTCTGGTTTTTTATTTTGTTGACCGGTTTTTTGTCGAAACCGACCTGTTTTCAGCTAAACCGACCGGTTTACCGCCGCAACGGTTTCTCCAGAAACCGGCTGGCTAGCCGGCCAAACCTGCCAGTTTATATAGATTGTTTGGCACAACATTGGCTCTGAAGCACAAGAGAGCGGGAGTGAAATACCATATTAGCATGGTTATTACACATTTTTCTCCCTATTACACTTTAGATATTTTGTTGTGATTGGAGCCATTGGAAAAGAAAAAAAAAAAGATAGACCTTTGAACGGGAACCAAGAAATGAACTTGGGTTAGGCACTCCTTTTGTCTTTGTCAATTAATATCTGCGAATCTGTGAACTATGTTGAAGTTGTGGATGAAGCTGATATTTAAGCTTCCTCCATCATAGTATCTACCGGTGAACTTACGGCTTAAAAAAGAAGCACAAAAGTTTCATATACACCAATATGGCAGGATTACTGTTTCTTCGCACGACTTCATTCTTGAGCCAAACTATTGCTCCATTCTTGAGTTAATCAGTTACTTCATTCAACCATGTCACTAGTGCAATTTTGCTGAGTAATTTTGTTGTGCCCTGGGCATACGCCCCACATGAGCTTAAAAGCTTCCTGTTCTGGCTCGACAGTCGCACTTTTCATATACCCAGCCAAATCCCTCCCCATTGCATCGCCAGAAACTCTAGGCACCGATGCCTCGCGATACCAAGTGGCCATAGCAAGCCACCACCATCGATCGCCACAGGAACGTAATACATGCTCTCCATCCTCTCTGGCTCTGATATGGAAGCCGCCATCAACAGGTAACGGCGGCACGCCTTTGTCCCTACTTCTCCATTTGTTCCTGCTTCATGGTTGAAACACCAGGACGTTTTGTGTGTTATGGGTCAAACATCTGAGTGTACGTGTATGGCACCGTCCAACAGAATTCAAATCATTAATAAATTGTGCCTGCTACACACTTCAATATGCCTGAGGTACGCGGCCAGGGTGGCAGATGGCTTGTTGCACAACGGCTTCATGGAAAGTTCGTACGTAGAGCCATCCCTCAACTACACCGGCAACGGCAATGTAGCCTCCACAAAATTCGCAGAGAATCTTCTCAACAGAAGCCTTTCGACGTAGAAGCCGAGCAGTGTTGGCATTGTGCTCCTGCCGTAGGTCACGCTTCTCTGTTGAGTGTTTTCGTCCATTGCGGAGAACACAGTCTACTTCAACTTGAAGGGTCACATCAGGAGGCTGCAGAGAGGAGATTACATGCATTTGATTCACTATTGCAAGGCCTGCAAATCCGTCCCCATCGTGCTGCCACAAACCCTAAGCAACTATACCTCGCGATGCCAAGCAACCACTATGAACCATCACTGTCGGGAACAGAACCAGTCCTAACCCTCTTCTCCGGCTCTATCAAGGAGGCCGCAATTAAGAGGTAATGGCAGTATGGTCTTTGCACCCGCGCGCTTCTCCGTTCCCACTACAAAAAATGGACTTTACCCATGTGCCGAAAACCCTTATGAAAACCAGTAAAACTGTCACAAAAATTATTTCTGTCGACAGACCGTCCCGCATAGGCACGCATAAGTTTCGTGACAGGGTTATTGCATTTTCCTGACAGCTAGCTCTCCTGAACAATTTTTGCAACGGGAATCCATAACTGTGACTACCACAAAATATCAGGTGTCGACAGATTATTGAATGGTTTGTCATGACGGCCTTGCATCAAGAAAATATGTCAGAAAACTATTACGTGAGAGCGGGAAGCTGTCACAAAAATTGTGTTTTCATGAGTCTAAAGCTGCCGGGAAAATAGCTTGAACATATGAAAATACTTCTCCAATTCCAACATAAATATTTTCCCTGGGCTCCATGAAAATTTGTTGCATGCCAACAATTAATAATTTGCAAAAGAATATCACCCACAGTTCATGTGAATTATGCATTCTCTCACATTTATCGAGGAGGTTCTTCTTGCCTCTCAGAAAAAAAGTCACTCATGAGGAAAATCGATTCTGTGGTACTTCCTGCTCTGTAGTAAGCAGATCTGATGGTCTGATAGGCCGGAGGATCCAAGATACTGGGCGGGGCTCCTTCGGAAGCTCACTCTCTTCTTTGGATGTGTCGAATGAGTAGCAGCCGGTCATGGTGGGGCGTGTGTCTTGGTATGATGGCTCCGATGTTGAAACACCAGGACGAATTGCGTTTTATGTTTCAGACATCTTAGTTTGTATAACTTAATATTAGGACACAAAGCGGTACGGAAATTTCCTATCTCAACCGGCTTCCATTTACCGCAATTCCTGTTTCATTTTTGAATATGTAGAATAAAAATGAAAATGGGCAGAAACAGGAATGAAAAAAACAGAAACGAAAAATGAAACGGTACGGTGTTTTTCCATCCATTTAGGCAGAATTTCGTTTTTGTCCAAAAAAGTCCCATATTTCTCCTTTTTCTCCTTATACGGAATTATCCCACCTTATCTGCTCGGCCCAGCCCACTGTGTCCTTATATACTCCTTATGTTTTTTAATTGATGTCGCCATTGACTTTTAAATTCAACTTTGATCATTCGTCTTATTCAAAAAATATGTTCGAATGTGTAAAATTTTAAGTTATGATTCAAATAACTCTAACGATAAATCAAACTATATCAAAATATATGAAATTTATTAATTTTTTTAAACAAAACGAATGGTCAAAGTTGAATTTAAAAGTGAACGGCGACATCCATTAAAGAACAGAAGGAGTATAAATCAGCCCCAAAGTATGCAACCCTAATTCCCCTGCTGGCCATCCCCAATCCCTAGCTCCTACGACTGCGCCCGCACGTGCCTCTCTTAACCACTTGTCGTGCCAGCATCCCGGAGCCCCTCCCTTCTCCATGTTGTTGCCGGTGCTCCTCCTCCACACCCCCCCCCCCCGGCCAGCTTGCCAGATTTGTTCATTTCTGAAACTCCGTATTTGTCTAGTTTGTTTTTGTTTCCGGCTTCCTCATTTTCGTTTCTGTCAAGTATTTGAAATGTAAAAACTAAAATGGTAGAGCATTTTTCCAACCATTCTCGTAAGTGTCTATGATTTGTGTGAATGACACATGGCTCCATCTATGCCTATAATTTGTGGTTCTAATGGCAAATTTGCAAAGAAGATTGTTTCCACTTGCAAAAATCAAAAGTCTCTTTGAGGAAAAGCACATTGTGCCCAGTCCACCTACTAAAAAAGCCATAAAAATTGCACACAAAAATCCTCAAAAACGCATGAATGCTCTCGAGTGGTCACCAGTGATCAGCGGAATCTGAAGCGACAACTTGAGATTAGGACACAAAGTGGTACAAAAATTTTCCATCCCGGTCAGCTTCCATTTACCGCATTTCCCGTTTTGCTTTCGAATATGCAAAATAAAATCAAAATGGACAGAAATGAGAAAGGAAAAAATGGAAACGAGAACGAAAATGATATAGCGATTTTCCATCTGCTTTTGTGGAGTTCCTTTTTTATCCAAAAATTTCCCATATTTCTCCATTTTTTCTTATCCGGAATTCAATCCACCTGATGTACTTAGCCCAGCCCATTGGAATTGTCCTTATATATAAACCAACCCCAAGGTCCGCAAGCCTAATTCCTCAGCCAGCCATCCCCAATCCCTAGCTACTGCAACTGCGCCCACACGCTTGCCACCCTCGACCAACTTGCCGTGCCGGCGCCCCTCCCTCCTCTGTGGCAGTGGGCCGGTACCCCTCCCTCCTCCTTTCCATTGCCGGTGCTCCTCCTCCTCCATATACCTGGGCATTCGCATGGGCCTTTTTAGGCCGGAACTCAGCTATGTGCTTTTGGACTAGCGGGCACGGCATAGCCCGGTGAGCCATGGGCCCGTGCCAGCATGGTTCAATCAGGTGGACCGTGCCTGGGCCGACCCACAAGCACGAGCACGGTCGTGGCACGGCCCGCAAAAGGGGAAGGCACAGTAGCAGCTCAGTAGCCATTACAGGCCAACGAGGCTGCGGTCCAGCTGCCCCGGTGCCCCTGTCGCACAGCCATATAAAAGGCCGGCGAGCTGCAATAACCCCCCCCCCTCCGCCACCCCCCCCAAACCCTATTGTGCTAACCCGCAGCTAGCTGCAGCCGCACGCGCCCTCTTCCTCACTCAGTCACCCTCGTGACCTCGTCCACCCACATGCCACGGCTCCGGACATCCGACGGTCAGCTCCCCTTGCCATCACTCCAGATTCGTTCATTTCCGAAACCCCGTATTTGTCCCGTTCGTTTACGTTTTCGGCTTTCTCATTTAAGTTTCCGTCCGATGTTTGAAATGTAAAAACTAAAATGGTAGATCATTTTTCCAACCATTCCTGTCTATTTTCAGGAAAAAATTTGCAAATTTAGGACTTGAATCGTTCCCTTTTTCATTATGTTGCCATTTGTGTGAATGACACATAGGATCACATGTGTCTATGATTTGTGTGAATGACACATTGAACCATTTGTATCTATGATTTGTAGTCCCAGTGGCAAATTTGCAAAGCACATTATTTTCAAAAGCAAAAATTCAAAAGTCTCTTTCACGAAAAAGCCATGAAAAGGACCTCGGCGAGCGAGCGGAAAAGGATGAAACCATAGCTGCAGGGGCCAGTGCGGATGAGGGTGCAGTCGAGCGCTCCGTGAGGGGAGAACAGCGCCATCACGTCTTGTGCGAAGGCAGGTTGCTGACCCAGAGCATGTTTGTCTCCGGCACCCCTGATGCGGTGCCGCCCGCTCCGGCGGTGTCCTTTGGCTGGGATTCGAAGGCGGTGAGAGCTTCCGGGGACCCTGACCGCGGCGGTGGCAGCTCGAACGACATCTGCAACGCACGAAGGGAGGGAAGGAACCCTAGGCTTTTAGGATTGGGGATTTGGAAATGTGATCCCTCTCCCTCTCTCTCTCTCTCTCTCTCTCTCTCTCTCTGGATTCAAGAGCCTAAAATGCGGCGGGCTGGTTCTCAGGCCGACGTCTGCATCATGCATCAATTGCCGTGCTGCCTGGCCCCACTTGGCACTGATGGCTGGTACGGCAGGAGAACCGCTTCCGTGTGCGTCGAGGCGGCTCTTGCCAATAGTGGACACGCGAGATGTGTTTGGCTGGGGTGGATGGGGGCGACTCTTGCCAATTTTGGACACACCAAATGGCAAACTAGCTAGAGATTGAAACTTTGTAAGGATTGCTATGGTTTATGTGTTTAAATGGCAAATGACTTTTACCGATGGTTTTAATTTAAATTGTGAGATTTCTTATGTTTATATGCATTTTTTGAGTATATATTATCTCAATAGCTGATTTTGTTAATTATTTGGCTGATATTGTTAATTGCTTATATGATTAATGATTATTATTGGACTGCCTAGTAATTGCTAGTAGTTTGCTATAATTTATAATTGATATTATATATATGACCTCTACCTAACATGATAATTTATTACTAAAAATGTTTATTCAATAGTCACCTTATTTAGCATCGACCAAAAAATAATTCGGGAATGCTGATTGCTTAGAGTAATTTATAACTCTAAATTGCTGTGGATAGTTTTAGGAATTATATCTTTATATAAAAGATTTTTTATATCACACCTTGGGTGTTATATAGTAAAGCTATTTTCATGATAGTTTTATAAGTTAAAGTCATGAAAACAAATTTTTGTGAGGGTGGAGTACATATTTTTGTGAGTTAAAACATGGACATGATATTGCCTATTTCCCTGTTGAATAAAAAACCACCGGGAATATTTTCAAGTCATGGTTTCCCGTCTCACAACTGCCGCAAATCAAGTGTTTGAAACCTGGTGAGACATCATTTTACATATCAGCCACCGTCATGAAAATACCATCACGAAAATAATACCTGACGGCCAACCCACAAGAAAATTGCATTTTACTGGCGTCTGGTTCGTGGGTGATTTTACCTCATTATTGCCACACATGTATAGTTTTCATGATGGTTTTTGCCATTTTCATGACAGTGTCTGACCTGCACGAAAATTTCGTTTTCCGCTAGTGATCCTCTCCTCCCGCTCCAGCACCCTTTACATCCCTTTCCCGGATCCATGCCCCACACAAGTTTAAGGGTCTATTTGGTTGGTGGCTAACTATGCCATATCGAAACTTAGTCATGCCATACATTCTTAGATAGCTATTTAGTTCACACATCACTGACAAAATGGATTTTTCCCATGGGTGACACATTCATGAGGGGCACCAGGAACCTCCACGATAATTACCTTTTTTCATGAGGGTTGCACAAAACCGCCAACAAAATTGAATTTTGTGGCCGGTATCACCACCTCCACAAAAACTACATAAATCATGATGGTGCTATAAAACCTCTACTAAAATCATTTATATCATAACTATGGCAAGCCACACTTTTTTAGCACTCTGGCCCATATGTCGCTCTCAATTTTTCACCTAACATTGCCACACGTGTGGCCAACAATTTCTTAGACACACATTTTGTGCAAGCCACACTTGTAAAAGGTTAGTTGTTTCACCAACTAAGCAGATCCTAAGAGCTTATTCTTCTTGCTTGATGGTCGCGCTTGTCTCATATCCTGCCAAATTCCTCCCCATCTTGTTAGCACAAACCCTAGGCACCATACCTCATGATACCAAGTGACGACGGTGAGCTACTGCCATCGCCACGAGAACAGAACCCGTGCTCACCATCCTCTCCATCTCCGACATGGAAGTCATCATCAACAGGTAACAACAATACGGTTTTTGTCCGCTCTCCTCTATTCTTCCTGCTCATAGTAAGCTGATCCACTGGCGAAGCCACGTTGTGGCTGGTGGGTGCAAATGCACTCACACTTTGATGAATTTTACCTTAAAACTTTCAAATTTTCACCATGTATTCTATTGAATATTTGAATTTGATACAAGAGATGCACCCCCATGATTTTTTATAGCTTCGCCATTGATCTGATGGTCCGTTCAGGCTGAAGGATCTAAGAGATTGGGCGGGGCTCCTCAGGAACTCGTCTTCAAGATCGTTAACCACCTTCTCGTCGATGACCCCACGGAGTACATCCACTTGAGGGCAGTCTGCAAGCCGTGGTGGAGCTTGACAAACAACCTGAGCCTGCTGGAGCACCAGTTCTTCCCCCAGAACTGGCTCCTGCTTGTTGGTGAAGGCCTCCGCTGCGACAATCAGCCGGAGCGGTTCGTGAATGTAGGCACCATCACCACGCTCTAGATCCGTTCCATCTGCTTCCTTGATTCACATGAGTACATACACCACAGCAACATGGAGGGGATCCTGACTTTCTACCTCGCCTTCAGCGACGTGGTATGATTACAATGATGACACCAAGGTGGGCAACATCATCGTCGATGTGTATCCCCCTCCTAGTGTGCTCATCCTGTGTTATGGGTTAGATAAATATCTGAGTATGTATTACACTGTCCAATAGAATTAAAATCCTTAATTGTGCCTGACACACACACCTTCTCCAAGCCTAAGGCCCGTGGCCAGGATGGCAGGCGACTTGGTGCACAGCGGCTTCAAGGATGTCGTACCCTATTTCTGGGATAAACCGTGAATACCGTACCAATCTCTGGATCAGTAGTTGGCACGCACATACATTATGGATACAAAGCTCACGCCTTCAATATTACATATATTGTTCCAGATAGAGTTATATATGCAAGTCTTAGCTTACAATCCAACGAGGAGTACAGGACATCCTCGTACAGTCATTACATAAAAGGATACGCATGAAGCAAAATCCACAGGTACACTTGCACGAAGAACGAGTCCTACTCATCGCCATCCAGCGCGGCACCGTCTTCTTCTTCATCTGAACGTCAACGGCAAGAGTGAGTACGAAATGTACTCAGTAAGTCCTAACCCAAACAAGGCTCCATTCATGCATATAAAGCCAACAAGGAAAGGCTATGGTTTTCTTTAGCTAAAGCAAATTTTGATACAGGCTTTTCTACAGATAGCTTTTTAAAACAGAAAGACAAGTGTCCCTATTCTATCAATATTTTAGGGGTTGGACCTGGGGAAGAAGTCACCCTTTCCGCCAGTTCTCAATTTTTAGCTGGACGGGGCTCCACTATCCCAACCAGAGACCTTCTAAAACACGGGCACCTATACCCACTCACGCCATCAAGGAGATATCCAAGACTAATCAAAGTGAGCCCAAGCTGTAGTGTGTCAATACCGTGATAACAGCTATTCCGAATGGTTTAATACACTCTGCAGAGGTTGTACACTGTACTCACAGGCTATGCTCCTCTTGATCCACAGAGTCGCATAGCGTTCACTCCAACGCACGCTAAAGTACCCACAATGTCCACCTCAAGATGCATACAGAGGTCATCTCTCGGGGTAACCCGATGACGCGATAGCACATTCCCGTAGCCAGACCGTGGGTTTAGGACATCCACGTCTGCTCCCTGGACCCCGCACATAGACAGGTTTATTACAAAACCAGGGGGCTATACCGGTGGGCAATACGATCCCATAGCGCGGGCTATTGCTGTAATCGAAGACCGGACCGTGAGTATCTCACGTCTGTTCCTGCGGCTTAAGTCTCTCGACCGCCTTAGGTGCCATTGCAGATAACCAAAGAGGTGGAGTGAGCCCCGCTCAGACAGGTTCTGTGGTTGCACGAAATCCGATGAACCAATCCTTATGTGGCAGGAGCGGCGCTCGTCCACGGCAGGTAGACCAGACCGAAGCTTAACACCTATCACATCACCTTTCACCAGGAGCCACGCCCCACAACCAGAAATATCTCACTTCACCTAGCACCAGTTACGCTAACACCCATCCCACTTTATTTTACACACACCACCAAACTCCATTTAACTCATTTCATAAGATGATTGGTGTATGATGTGGCGATGCTCTGCATCGTATAAGAGTTTCTAAGCAATCTAATATCAAGGCAACCTTCCGTTCGTTAAAAGACTTTAACGAAGGAAGTCCTATGGTTATCACGGGGGTGTCATCAACGGATACAAGGTAGTATTCATATAAAATGAGAGCAAGTTACTGACATAAATATAAATACGTAATGTCAAATAGGGTATTAACTACACAAGGTTTTCAACATACACATTTATTGACATGCAAGCATAAGGGTCCTATAGGTGCATAGCAAAATTCTAGTAACAACATGGTCAAGAGATTAGGACTTCCCTTCGAGGTGTCCTCAAACTCCTCCTCGTACTACGGGTCATCGACATCCTCGTCTTCGAGCGCTTTGTCGTCTACACGAGCAAATGACAAAACGTAACTACGGCGGAAAAGCGATCAATTAAAGAATCAAATAAAATCAAGATAAATAGAAGATCTCGGAGCAATGGATGGCTATTAGATAGGGCTTGGGATCATGGTTCCAATGGTGCAAAAATCCCGGTGAACGAAGGTGGTATTTGAAAATGGTGATAAAAACAATGTGTGAGGGCCTTCTTGTAGTTTTCAATTGGAGGGCTAATGTGAAATTTGTGGTAATAAAAAGGGTCCTTGCTAAGTGGGCCTTTATTGTGTAGGGGTGTATTTGCAAAGTGAGAATTTTCTGAGATTTTTGAGAATTTATTTGGAGGTAAAATGGCTTAAGAATAAATTTGTGTGTGCAATAGTGGGGTGCACCTAGCAGTTTCTGTGCTGTGGCTGACAAGTGGGCCCCAGACCCACGGTTAGCCTCTGTGTGTGGCGTGCAGCTGGCAGGTGGGCCCAAGGCCATGCGGCTGGTGCGGCCCACTGGGCTCGCGCGCCCAGCGCCGTGGTTGCGAAGGGCGCAGCCCAGCGGTGGCTACAGCCCACAGGTCAGCTTCTGCGTGCGAACACCGTGGGTGCGGCGGGCTTGACCGGAGCGCAACGGCGCAGCATCAGAGGTTCGCCGGCAGGGGCTGTGCCCGGTGGGTGAGAGTGCCATGAGTTGCGCGAGCACCCAAGGAACGCGAGTGAGCGGACAGTGAGGCCATTGAGCCATCCCCAGTGGCCGGCGACGAGCGCCACTGGCCGCCAAGGGTGGCGCTCAGCGCGGCGCCCGCACAGGGGCCGATCGGTCGAGTCGATGCGCCGGAAAGGTGGAGGTGGTGCGTGCGGTGCCTCTAGTGCAAAGAGTGGAAGCTAATGGCGAACAGTGGCGTGGAATCGGCATGGGTGGTGGTGGCTGGAGATAAGGAAGACGGCGGCGGGTTTTCGAAATTGGGTGGAACGGGGTGGCGATTCGGACCTTTGAACAGTGGTGGGCGCGCGGTGGAGGTGAGGGGAGCCCGGTGGGGGTCTTATAGCCGGTGAGGGGGCCCCGGACATGCGTGGCGCGTGGCGGCTGGCGGGCGGCAGAGCAGTGCCGCGAGTAATTGCGGCCAGGACTTGCTGTTCGGGCCCAGGCGACGTTTGCGTGTGGCACGGACGCGTGCTTGGGCGGCTGGCATTGTGCCGAGCGCTGTGGGGGTTTGCCGGCGCCGGCGTGT
>BCLG01001832.1:17075-35674 GCA_001602295.1 Zoysia matrella
CACCCGGCCTGTGGTCGTGGGCCGAGCCCCGTGGGCCACACGAGCGGTCTGGCCGCTAGGCCAGTGGCCTTCTGGGCCGAGCCGCGCATACACACTGACAGTGGGCCCGGGGCCCACTTATCAACCTCACATGGTTAAATGCTAGGAGCACCCAGCTTTTGTACCCGAAAATTTGCCCACAACCTATTTTAACTCCAAATAAATTCCCAAAAATCCCAGAAAATTTATATTTTTCTAGAAACACCCCTATATTATGGAAATTATCTACCAAACCCGTCACACTGCAATTTTGCACTTAGGCCCCTCCACTTCTTAGGAAATTACAAAGAGGTCCCCACACTTGTATTTAACGCCATTTTCACGTAACACCTCCGTTCATCGAAAATTCCGCGCCATTAGAACCAAGACTCCGAGCCCTTTCTTTTACTTCGAGATTTATTCGATTCTTCATTTGATCGCTTTTACTTTCGTCATAGTTACGTCTTGTTTCTCTTTTACCGTGTAGACGACGAAGCAGTCGGAAACGAGGAGGCCGACGACCCGGAATACGAGGAGGAGCTCGAGGACGTCTACGAAGGCAAGTTCTAACCCTTTGACCATATCGATCCTAATATTTGCCATGCTCCTATAGGACCATTCGTGCTTGCATAATTATGTTATTTATGTTAAAACCATTGTGTACAAGTCAACCTACTTGCTACTAGAGTATTTACATTTAGAATAGTTTTAAACTTTGACTAAGTATGAATACTACCTTGCTACCATGTTTGTTTACTATACCTTGTTAACCATAGGAACCCCGTCCTTAATTCTTTAAGGGTCGGATGGTTACCTTGATTACTAGAACGCTTAGGATCTCCCCCTCTCTACGTGAAGCTATGCTTCGCTATGATATATATATATATTCACTATTTTCTATCAAACGTGTTAAATAGGGATTGGTGGTGTGAGTAAACCATGGGGGACTGTGTGACTAGTGGAAACTGTGTTAGGTGATGAGATGGGATTTTGAAAACTCGGCCGTGGGGCGGGCTCCTTGTAGTATGTGCCTATGTGTTGGTGGTAGACTTTGGACTAGTCCACCTGTCGTGGACGAGCGCCGCCCCTGCCATATAAAGACCGGTTCATCGGACATCAACGTAGTGTTTACGTGCAACCATAGAACCTTTGTTATTGGGAAGGACTCACCTTCACCCTTTGGTATCCATGTGGCCCCCTAAGGCGGTTGGTTGGTACACAAGTCGCAGGAAGTGGGCGTGAGATAACTCGCTGCCTGGTCTACGATTACAGCAATGGCCCGCGCCATGGAAATTGTACAACCCATGGCATAGCCTCTGGGTGCTTGGTAATGACCTGAACCGTGCGGGCGTCCAGGGAGTCACAGGAACGTGCTATCGCGTCATCGGGCTTGCTCTCGAGTGATGACCTTTGTTAGCATCTTGAGGAGACCTTGTGGATACCTTAGTGCGTAAAAAGTGTGCGCTATGTGACTCTGTTGATCAAAAGAAACATAGCCTATGGGTACAGTGTATAACCTCTGCAGAGTGTATAAATCCATCCGGACTGGCCGTTGTCACGGTATTAGCGCACTATAGCTTGGGCTCACTTTAATTAGTTTTGTCTATTTCCTTGAAGTACTTGTGAGTGGGTGTAAGTGCCCGTGTTTTCGGAAAGTGTCTGGTTGGGATTTCCAGTTAAAATTTGGGAACTGACGGGAAAGGTGACTTTCTCCCGCAGGGTCACTACTAAAATATTGACTAGTGTAGGATTACCATACCCTGTGTTTTGGAAAATTCTGATCTGTAGTTTACCTTGCATAAAAATTGGCTTTCGCTAAACAAAAACCCTAACCTATCCTTAATGGCCATGTGCATGAATATAACCCCTCCGGGTTGGAACTTTTTGAGTACTTTGTACTCACCCTTGCGGCAATCATTCAGATGAAGAAGAAAATGACGTCTCGCTTAAAAGCGATGAGTAGAACTCGTTCTTCGCGCAAGTTGCCTGTGGCGTAGCTTTTGGTCTCATGCTTTCGCTATTCATGTAATGACTGACCGAGGATGTTTCGCACTCCTCGAGGGTTTGTAATGTAAGCTTTGATTGTATATCTCAGGTATCTGGGACAATATATGTAATATTATGGTAAGCAATGAATGAAATTACTTTTCAAGCAATATATTAGACATGAAGCTATGATAAGCATACCAACTGCCTATTATAGCTATGGCACTACTAATATAAAAGAAACCTTCAAGGCTTTGCTATGGCTCCTAGTACCATGAGGCTGTGCTATGATAGGTGTACCTTTCTGGAAGATCAGGATTCCCAAAATCAGGGCAAAAAAAAAATCTGGTTGGTTCGACTGGTCACAGGTTTGCATAATACAATACTGTGTATCCCATCAGTCCAGATCCTTCGAAACCTGGTGAGCGCTTGTTTTCCAGCTGGGCCTTTACAAGTGCTATCACTAACCTGCATTTCAGAACTGTACTCAGGAGTGATGGGAGAGGGAGCAATTACTCTAACATATATTTTTACCCAAAACATGAACAAGAAGTTTAGTTGCTTACAAACCTCCACAGTACATCTTCTTGGCTTGCATTGAAATTTACATAAGCATCAACAGTTTGCTGAAAACGAATTTTGTTTAGATAGATACCCATGACACATTAGCATTCATGCATGAGAAAAATATATGTGAAATTATTATAATACTGGCAAGGAAAAAGAGATCTACTCCCTAGGACGACAGGCCCTGATTCTAAAAAAAAAGAGTACTTATGAAAAAACGGAAGGAAAAAAAATCAATAGAACAGTGGCATAGCATATTGCCTAGGTGAGCAGGGATCACCAAGCGCCTAGCCAGGCTAAGTGGACCCTTTTAGAACAGTGTCAAAGTTCTAACCATAAATAGCTCTAGCTGTATAAGCATGTCCACAGAATACAATATGTTACAAACATTAGGTAGTTTCTATATGAGAAATCTTTGGAAACTGTAGGTCATTTTTTGCCATGCATGCAGATGTTTGAATTCACAACAATTCAAATTCTCAGTAGGTCCATGATTTGTGATCTTTGCTGCTTAGCTGTGAAGCTACAACCTGTTCAAAAATAATTTTATTGGCTTGATATTCAGGGAAAGAATTATTATCTTTTCAACATAAGGCAATTTGGCGTCTGAAGAAACTGAAGAAGTATGTTTATAGGTGATAATGATTTTTTTATGGCAGCAGAACATTAATATATTTACAAATCTTTTCTGGGCCCGATATTCAGTCAGATCTAGAAACTTAACATTTTTTTCAAGGCAAGGCAATACCTCACCATCAGGAAATACCCAAATAACCTTGGCCAAATATTCCTTTTGCAGTAAACCAGCTTCAATTTGCAATATTGTCACTCAAATAAGAATTGCATGTAAAATGGATAAACTATGCTGATAAGCAAATTTAAGTAGATTGTAAACAGCTAATGGATACGATCATATGGTAGAGGCATATGCACACAATGAACAATATTACAAAAAAAGAGAATAATGTTCACAGTATCCAGTATCACCTGTTGCCTGAAACATTCAGCTTTTTCTGCGTTTTTAGCAAATATAAGGAGACCTGAACCAGTCGATCTAATCGATGCACTGCTGTGGAAATGATAATTATAGCTAAGGAACTCCAATGTCTACAATGAATAAATGTCAAAATCATACAAATAAGACAAATACACATATAACTAAAGATAAGGGTACGAAACAGAGATGGTAGCCCATGCTCGGCCTGCAGTATCCCAACTACAGTATTCTTACGGTTCTGGCCACATGGATGAACATACAAAATTGGAATGACTTTTTTTGTAAAGAACAATAAGTGACCTCTAACTAACAGAGTAATTAGCAAACAGGTTTTGATAGGCACTAGGCAACAAACTGGGAGACATTTTTTTTTAACAAAATTACACCTAATTCTTCCTAGGTATTCTCTTTTTTCATAGTTACTTGTCAACCAAATTTCAACTAATTATTTCTCAAACCAGATAGTGCATTTCATGATAAATTCACGAATGCAAACCTATTAACTTGATTTACTTTCATCTAGGATAACCATTTTCATTATTTGATGATTACATAACTTCACCATTTAATCATACAAATAAGTATAATAGAGGCATGACTCCATTTGAACTTAAAAAACTTAGAATAACATAATATTGGGCTATATTAAGGATGCATTGATATTTTTTACTATGAAAAGAACACGACCAACCTAGGAGGAAGTGAGGAACTAAGTGGCTTTTAACTAAAAAGAAATAGGCACCAAAACTCATGCCAAAGAGGACTCAAAAAAGGGTATTCATGGTGTACATTCACACCCTTAACCAACTGAGGTAGACTGAGTTCCTATACTTTGACAATATGTGATACGTCACATAGTATAGCAACTTTCAAGGACATGAGAAAAATAAACTTACTGGAACAGAAGCTGGTTTACAAATAGTTATAACATCAATATCATTCTCAAGGATTGTGATATCACCAGCCAAGACAGGTGGTCCATATCTGGAAAAACACCTTGAGAGGATGGCAATTCAAAATTGTAAATGAGAATATTGTGAATTACATATTTTTTAACCAGCAAACAGCTAGTTATTTTTCTTTTTGAAAAACAGCAAACAGCTAGTTTCGATTTTGGCTTGCAAAGAAAGCACGAGGATGATTAGAAAAAGATGCATGTGCAGTTGAGCAGTCTGTCATCTCTAACTTAATATTCAAGGCATAAACCTTTGTCGATAGACATGCAAATTCGAACCAACAATTTTTTCGACTACTCAAATAATCCCCAGAAGAACATTAACAATTTACTGTGCAGTTTTGTGGTAGAGGGGTAAAGTGTGTGCCGTAATCATTTATAGCTATGCCTTTTTTATGGACCACTTGTTTGTACACAACTATCTATGTTGAATTTTTGAACATTTTTCCAGAGGGGACAATAACTTCAAAGTTAAACAAAATGACTCACCTATGCACGAAATGGCTTATCTTTTGTGTGGACTTCACAATATAATCTACATGAACCATTTGCTCATCCACCTGAAGCCTCCCGCATTTCACCGCATCAACCTAGCAATTCAATCTTTAATTTTAGATGCAGCAATGAAAAACTATCAGAGGAATATGAATACAACAGAGCTTCCCAAAATAATGAATATATGGCAATTCAAGATGGTGGATCAAGAAATGGCAGGAAGTTCATACACTACACTTATATTAAACCCGTATGCCCACAACAAGGAACAGATGGCCGCTAATGGATAATCAATTAACTAAGTATAAAGGAAAGAAATGGAATGATACATAAAGTTCAAAAGAAATAATGGCATCGTACATAGTATTCACGAGAGCGTCCCTTGAACTCATCAGTGAAGAGGTCAACTATGGTCTTTCCTGCCCATCGATTTTTCACCTGCAAACAAGATAACTAAGAGGTCCCAATTAAAAGAAATTCTACAAGACAATTGGATCGATGGGAAAAGCAAGCATCTCCTCTCTTATGCCATCGTAGGAAACAAATATCACATCAGACAAGCATGACCAAAAAACAGAAACAAGCACAAATACCGAGTGATGGACGAAGCACTTCTGACAGAAAGAACAGACAATCTCACCGTTACTCAGTTTTCTATCAGATAGTTGATAAAATGTCTAACTCTTAAGATGACAATTTTGTGCCGAAACTTCTGAAGATTGCCTTTATTTGACAAGGTAATACAGAAATACAACATTTGATGGACTCAATCTACGCAATCCATATAATAATAAACACCCTGGTCCCTGTATCGTCACATAAGCACGCTCATCTGTCGGAAGCCACGGTAATACAAGAGGGGAAACAGGACGAAGAGGTCGGAGGTTACATGGGACTTGGGAGATGAACTCAAAGTAGTAAAGGCCTCACGTAGCGCCGACCTACAGAGCCAACCCATCAATCGTCAGCTGCTTAGGAAGGCTTCAGTTTCAGGGTTGGAATACTTCAGACAGTATGTCGGGGAAAAGAGGAGGTCCACCGTTGCAAAATATGTAGTCATGCGCTTGCGGCTGATTTGCAGGCGTCTGCCATACAATTCCCGATCCTCCCGGCGGCGCCGACATCTCCGGCGAAGTGGCGACGGCTCAGCTTCGTGGTTGCTTTGCTAGGAACACTGGCTCAGGCTTCAGGGCCTTTTGTTTGAACGGGAGCTTACGAGCTTTTATAAAAGTTAATTGGTGACTATTTAAAAAATTAGTTAATAAAGAAGTGACTGTTGGTTTTTTAATATATATTTAGCTTTTTTGCATACTTAAAAGCTAGTTTCAAATGAGTTTTTCAGCATTTAGTTCATTCTCAGAAGCTAACTTTTCAGCTTTTAAAAATTAACTTTTCAAAACTTATTTATAAAAACTGAAACAAATAGGTCTTAGACTAGACCGTAAAAGTCGTGGGCCCTTATTCGGTGTAGGTGATATGGAGCTCAGCCAAACTGAACCGGGCCGGGCTGGTTAAGCTCGTCAGTTTCGGCAGCATTGGTATGAATTATGATGAGCCGGCATCAGCCACTGGCAGTGTACCACAAGATACAACAATGAAGATTTCGTATTTCTTTGGGAGAAGAAAACAAATTATTCTATTGGTAGCAATCGTCTGAGTGAACTAGTAGTAACTATACAAAGATATTACAAGTTTGCTCCCATCTGTTGTTGTCATTGACTTATATAAATTTACACTAACAACATCAACAATTTAAAACTGGATGGAGTATATACACATGCAATCAGGCATCCACAGTATATCTACTTTATCTAAATAATCACCTTTTTGCAGTGGCAAGTTAATGCTTCTGCAACAGGCATTACATTTTAGATAATTTTAAGGTGGACCAGTTTTTTCTTTTAGTGAGAAATTATACATTTATGCTATGAAAAGCTGCTATGCAAAAGACATTTCAAAAAAAACATGCACAAGTTTATTTAAAAATGCAATTTTTTGCTTTGTGTGGCAGAACCGCCCCAAAACACTAGACGGCTTGCCTAGGATCGATCTCGGGTGATATTGAGCAACAATACCTAAATAGTACTACACGAGTGATAATATAAAATAGGAAACCGATTAAGTCTTACAATAAAGTTCAAGTAGTCTTAAAAAAGATAAGTTTAAAATATAGCGGAAGTGACATAGAAGAGATACGATGGTTTCCTATGATGAAACATATCTTGCCCTAAGACATGCTTCATTCCTCGCGACCGAAATTCTGTGAGGAGAGAACCGGTTCACAGGACCAGTTCGCAGGAGCCTTACCTTCCCACACTTCTTGGCCGCAACAGCTACACCAACCACTTGCAGGGAGAACTACACACAACAAAAAAAAAACAACAAACCGTGAGTACTAATTACTCAGCAAGTCTTACCCGTCAATTTGGCTAACTACACCCGACTCCTAAGCATGAGAGGCCGACTCAGGGGATGGCTATTGGCATAAATATAGCTCTAACCATGGACCCTTACTTTCAACTTTTAGCGATAAGTTAAATTCACGGAATGTAAATTTAATTTGCACTATCATCTATTACAGTCATGGTTGCCAAACAATTACTTATAACTAAGCAAACAAATCATATTATCATTATTATTAGCCCAGTTATTACTACGACATGACACAGTGAACAAGTGGTACTCGTTACTGTGAGGAGCAGCGATTATAATCGATTTACACCAGCTGGAAAAAACCCGAAGTACACGACACATACACACTTCCCAGAAGCCGCACATGGTAACCTTTCACAACAATACCATAGGGTCAGTCCGACGCGCACCTCTCTCAAGCACATGGTCCTCCATGCGATCACCGCGCCGGGTGCATCCATGGTTAGATCCAAGACTTTTCTCTACTCCCCATCGAAAGAGATGTAGGGTTACGTCCAACCATTACGGTATCGAGCTACGTCAGTTTTTTGGGTCCTATGTCCCAGTATGTATTCGGTACGTTCAAACTTGCTCAACAGGGCCACACTCGAATCGGTCCTTAACCGACACAGACGGGGCTACCACCGCGAAGGCCCTGCCTTCTCAAACCCTCCTATACTCTATCTCCGTCTGGTCTCAGGTTTATTCAAGTGTGAGATAAAATCAAACCTATAATCTCGAGAGTGAGATTTCTCATTCACTCGACTTCTGCCGTTGATTAGAACTCATAGCCTAGCTCTACATCGAGTTACCTGTACCAATATATCCTCAATAGGGTAAGTAACACTATCATGCATTTTAGGGTTCCAATCAACTCCTACAACTTAATGCACAGTAAATTAGCTATACGATACACAGTGATAAAACAAAAAATTAAAACAGGGTTAATCCACCGGGGCTTGCCTTCGGTTTGCTACGATTTAGTACAAACAAGAGGAAGACCTTCAGCGACGGATGATTCCGAGGCGATCAGCGCTAGATCTTGGTCTTCCGCGACGTTTCCTATATGTGTGAAGTGATATGCGAGTGCGATTAATTATGCGTCTAAAGACATCTAATATCTTTTACTTGTCATCGCATGTGACAAGAACGCTCACATGCGATGATAGGCTCAAGAATGCATGTGGCAAGGAGAAATATGCGATGATATGATAAGAAAAGTATGATGATGATTTCATGAAAAAGAACTTTATTAGACCAAGGTGCTGCTGGAATTTATCTTAAAATGTTTCTAAAAAGAATTCTCATATTATACTAAATAGTTTATAATATGGAAGAAAAATGCTAAATTTTCTTAATATAGTTCTTGAAGTCATAAACTACAATTTTAATTGCTCAAAATATTAATAAGGCTATAAACTAATTTCTGGACAAATTTTTATCATTTATTGCAATATTATGATTTTCTAATGAATTAATACGTATCTAAGAGTAATAAATTATTTATAAATAATATATAAGTGTAAAAATCCTAAATAATTCTAAGATAACATATATTAATTAGTAGAACATATTTATGCATTTTTCATATGTTTAATATGCATGAAAAATGATGATATGCATGTATGTGCAAGGTACTTTATTTAATTATTAGAATCAATTCTAATGCAGAAAATGCAACTTTGGAAGTTCTAAAATATTCTACATGATGAGAGGATTCCAATGGTATATTATTTGTAATTTTTGGAGTTCATATGAATTTTCTATGATTTTTGCAAATTTTAACTAATTTCTGCGCAACTAATAAACGATTTTCTGGATTTATTGTTTCGGGCGCCACGTGGCGAGCTGTGAGCTATGCCGCACGGATGCTCGCTGGAACGCGGCCGCACGGGATCAAATCCCGTGGCCACACGGGATCCGGCGCTGGGTTGGGCTGGCCGAGCCCGTCCATGGCGCGCTCGCCGGCGAGGCTCGCCGGAGCTCGGCTCCAGGCGGTGAAGCTCAGAGGAGCCGGCCTAAAAATGATCAGCGCAGCGAGAGCCACTCGGTGGTGGGGTCTAAAGGCGGCGGTGCTCACCAGACGGTGGTCGACGGCGAGAGGCGGCTCGGGAGGAGCTTCGGTCACGTCGTGCCGGCGCCGCAGTGGACGAAAAACAGAACGGCTTTCTCCTACAACTTCACGAAAGCGAGTAGAAGCTCGGCGTCAAGGTTGTCGTCGTGGAGGAGGAGCGGAGAGGGGGCGGCCACGGTGAGGTTGCTCGGTTCAGCGGCCGCCTGCGAGGAAAGCTTGTAATCCCTGCGAATCCGGCCACGAAAGCTCGATTGGAGACTTAGAGGGAATTTGCAGGTGATAGAGAAGGTAAGAGAGCAAAGGAGACGCGGTGTGGCTCACCGGAGTTGCTGTAATTGGAGGAGGCGCGGCCGACGGTGCCGGAACAAAATTTTGGGGAAAACGTGAACTCCGGTCGCTCGCACAGAGAGGTGGGGAAATGGCGGCCTGGGGAAACTAGAGGACGTCGAGGCGCAGCTCTTGGTCGCAGACTTGAGCTCCGGAGGTGGCTCTCGGTAGCGGTGAGCTCGGCGGAGGTGAAGCGTGCCAGTGACCGCGCGAGACAGAGAAGGAAAAGGGGAAAAATAGAATGCGGCCGGGGAGGTTTGGACACGAGGTCATCGCCGTGTCTAGCACGGGGTTTGGGCGCGGGACGCGCGGCCCGCATGCGGGGCAAGGGGCACGAGCGCTTGAGGCAGGTGGCAGGAGCCGTGGCGTCCGTAGGTTGGGGAAGAAAGAAGCATGCGCCTGACAGGTGGGTCCCGCACTCTTTTTCTTTTTTTCGAATTTTCTCGGATTTTCAGTGTACCTTTCTGTTTTGACCTGAAATGCACTGTTTCCGAGCCCCAAAAATTCTGAAATTTGGTAGGCTGGTAGATCTTTTGAAAAGGAACAACTTATATTTTGGGCATAAGTTCAAAATCGAAGTAATTAAAATGATATTAAATTTTGAAGACAGGATAGCTTTTAGAGGAAAATAAATTATTTGAGCTTTTAAACCTCAAATTAAATTTTTCCAAAAACTTCTAAAATTAAATTGGTTGCAAGAACTTTCCAAAGATATTTTTGTCTCACAATATTTCATGAAAATTTTTGAGCTCACATTTTGAATTTCAAATTTAAATTTGGGACTAATTTGGAACTGAGTTAGAATTTCTTCGGGCTCGGATCTTTTGAAAATTTTCGAATTCGAAAGAAGTGTCTCATTATTCGAAAACACGAAGTGTTACACTTTAGCTTTTAGATTTCTGTGAGATATTGGAGGATCCTTTTTAGATTGATGTATGTTCACAGATCATGACCGAGAAATGAACCCTCAAAACTGTTTAAGGCCACTCTTACATGTGGATACCTATGGTTTAACTAAAAACTATAAAAACTTGGTGAAGCGTTATCTTTGTAGTGCGTGTCAGGTTTAGCGTGGGGCTTGTAGCATCAATCATATACTACTCCCTTCGTCTCATATTATATTATAGGGTGTTTTAGCGAGGGGCACGGGAATTAAAGAAAGTGAAAAAGGTGGGATGTGTTGAAAACGAGAAGAAAAGAGATATAGGTAGAAAAGTATTGAGAAGAGAGAAAGTGTATTGGAAAGTGAGAATGACTTATAATTTGAGAAAAGTTGTTGAGTCACGGAGAGAGTACTTTTGAAGAGGCTGACCAAGCTGTAGGCTTAATAACTTTGTCTATCTAAGAAATGCAACAGCCGTCGGTTTTGAAAAGCAGCATCTTTGCATCAAATAGTGATCATGTCTGTTGTTGTTAATCAGTGACTGACAATAATCATGTCTGAACTTACTATAAGATTGTTAGCATATAAACAAAACTGTTGGAGCAACTTGGCATCCACATGACCCAATGTGTCAAGTGTGCGAAGGCTAATAATATAGGAAAACCGGTCAAGTGGTTTCATTAAGGTCTCCTTTGGAACGTAGGATTTTCATAGAAATTGCATAAAAATTTCACAGAATCAGTTCAATTTTACAGAAAAAACTCAGAAAATAGAAAAAATTCCTCCATTCCAAAAAAGCCTAATTAGTCATGGGAGATGGTAAGGCACGTTCATTGATTCAACAAGATTCAGTCATAAACTTACTCCATTTTAAAATAAGTGACGTTTGACCACTCGTTTTATTAAAAAAAATTACAAAAATGTAAAAATAAACAAGTCAAGTTTAAAGTAGAATCATTTCATAATAAAATAAATAGTATTTTCACACTTTTTTTGAATAAAACGAATGATTAAAGGTGGATGTTTGAAAATCTAAAAGACACTTATTTTGTGACGGATGGAGTACATACCAGTATATTCTATCTAACTATGTTTTTTTCCCAGTGCTAATGTATAACTCCTGCTTTTGAGTTAAATGCTCCTCCCTCTGTCCCTTATACCCTTTTTATAAGTTATTTTGAATTCGGACACGAGAATTAAAAAAAGTGAAAAAATGAGATATTTTAAAAACGAGCGGAGAAAAAGAGTGAAGATATATTGAGAAAAAAAAGTTGTCTCGAAAAGTAAAAATAACTTATAATTTTAGAAAATTTTGCGAAGTTCAAAGTCACTTATAATCTGGGACGGAGGGAGTACTCTTATATATATTGTTAGACACTGGTAATAGTGTTTAAAAGATGTTTATTTTTTCTCTTATAACCTCAACTTGGACATGAAAAACTGTTGATGACCATGTAGACTAGGCACGAGCTACGTAGATAACTTTGACACGTGCGATCGTTTGCCCAATTCTTGTGTACACGTACGCAGGTTTACTTCCAACTACCAGCGCATACGTACGTACATACCGCCCCGTATTGGATAAGGCATGGATGCAAATTATCTATGCACAGATTAACGAAGAAGCGAAGCGCCGTTTCGCTAGCTAGCTAGGGCTCTCGAACGATAATTTTCTTCCACACAGCCATCTGAGCTCCAGTCCAAACGGAATAACGACTCCTCCGGCCGCGCGCGGCCGGGTGTGGCATGCCATGACAGCCATGTCAGCGCGCCCGCCGTCGCCGTCACGGGTGCCCTCCACATTTCCACCGCCGGCCCCAGCACGGCCCTGGCCGCATGAGCCTCGCCGGAAGCCGACTGCCCGTTGACGCCCCGCATACGCACTCCCGGAAATGATACTCTGCGTGCGTGCGTGCCCCCCTCCACCAGCAAGCAGCGCTAGTGGCCCGCGTCGCGCGCGTGCGCGCTTATCTCTCCTCTCCCCGGCCGTTCTGTTCGCCGGATAGAAGACCCGCTCCCGCTAGAGACCGGAGGCGGCAACCCGTGCAGAAACGCACGTGTCCTCTCGCCTCGCCTCCTATATTTGCTCGCCCCGTCGAGGAGTCGATCCCGGCCTCTGTCACTCACCTCGCACGGTAGTTTCAGAGCAGGCTCTCCATCGGCCTCTGCACGCGTACATCCTTGCACTTGCTCTGGCGGTGGTCCTTTGAAACCTTCCATCTCTTCTTCTTCTTCTTCCGGCCGTATCTCTCTAGCCCACTCTCTTCTGCTTTGATCCGTTCAGTTCCCCAGCTGCTTCCTCTCTTTTCTTGATCGAGTCAATCTAGGTCAGGCTTCTTCTTCTTCCTTGTCGAGCCACCGAACCACGCCGATGCCTCCCACCATCCTCCGGAAGCCATGAGCAACACCTGCCACACCAAGAAGCACAGCCTCCTCGCGTCCAAGTCCACTGTTGACATGTCTCGCCTGCACCAGGCCTACGACCGCGGCTAGCTGATCTCTCGAGCTGCTTTGCAGCGCCGCCGCCGCCGCTTCAAACAAAATCCCATCTTTAATTCGTTTCGTTGTAACTTTGTCTCGTTGTCCTCAAGCTAGTTCGTGGTACGTAGTACTACGTAGCAGTAGCCTCGATGAAGGAAGGGGTCGACAGGAAGGGCATCCTGGCCAAGACGCTGCAGCGGTGCTGCACCTCGCTGGCCGGGCACCACCGGACGAGGCGGCCACCGGCGTCGGCCGACAAGCAGCCGGCGTGGGGCGTGCCGGCGGGGTGCTTCGCGGTGCTGGTGGGCCCGGACAAGGTGCGGTTCGTGGTGCGCGCCCGCTGCGCCAACCACCCGCTGTTCCGCGCGCTGCTGGACGAGGCCGAGACCGAGTACGGCTTCGCCGGCTGCGACGGCCCGCTCGAGCTGCCCTGCTCCGTCGACGACTTCATGGAGGTCATCTGGGAGATGGAGCAGGGGGACCCCACCGCCTCGCCGGGATGCGGGCGGTTCGCGGTCGCAGCCGCCGGCAGGGGGCACCTCCAGATGCACCAGGGGTATCAGATGATGAGCCCGGCCAAGACGTTCCTCGTCGCCGGCACAGGTCGTGATCGGCCGGCAATCTAAGTATAGTCCTCGTCGTCAGATGTGATGAACAGCTTAATGGTGACCTTGCATCGCGTAGTGTAGACATTGGGTCGGGCGTATCGCACATGCATTCATGCAGAAGTTTGTTCACCTGCTTGTTTGCTCTGCTAGCTAGGGTGTTGACATCAACGTTTGTTTCAGTCTCTTTCTCGCCTGTGTGTCAACTACTAGTTGTTCTATCTACTGCTCTCATGTTCTATTCGATCGTCTAATCATATTCATTGCTAAAAGTGGTGCATGAATATAATTATGTATATATGTATATAGTCTTGTGTATTTAGTCCCTCTCGTTATAAACTAGTTGCCCTTCTTAACTAGCTCCTCCAAATGTTCTTTCTAACTTACAACGTCCTCAAAGGATTCCAAGAGAACATCACGAGTAGTTGGTGGGAAGCAGCAGCAGCATCTTTCAGTTAGATATACCTGTGCTTGCTTGCTTGTCCTCAATTACCATCTAACCTACTCCTTCCATTTCTAACTTGTTTGTCACCGTTGACTTATAACATATACTTTGACTATTTATTGTATTAAAAAAAGTCTGACAAATATCATATTTTTATTATAATTTGCTTTATCATTAAAGTTAATTGAAACTTGAATTATAATTTTACACATTTAAACTAAACAACATCAATTTAGGAACGAAAGGAATGTATGATTTATAAGTAATACAACATCGAAGTATAAGGAATCTCACATCAGTCCACGTGCTTTACATAAGATTGGTCGATTTGTTTAGGAGTCGAGCAATATTGCCCGCGCATCAATGTTTACTACAAAATAAGGATGTGGCAGACCACAAATTGCAAAGAAGCAACACACAAACATGATCATTAAACAGTTCAATACGAAACCGACACCAAGAGGAGCGATGCATGAAAAATTCAACCAGCTCGAATCAACCAAACCTCATCACGCGCACGCAAAGACTTTTTAGGTCAAAACCACTTCCTGGATCGAGCAGCCGTTTGCGCCTCCACAAGCAACAACACATGCAAGCGGAATCCCATCTCAAAAAAAACAATATAAGCAGATTCATGAGCCAAGTCAAAATCGCCCAAGTCGTCTAATTAAGGCCAACTTGATCCATGGCAGTTGAGAACGGCAGGCACAGAGATTTTCCGACATGCCACTTGCAGGCCTGCAGTTGCTCTGAACCTGCAATCACCAACACGAACACCAACTCATTGTCACGGCATGGCTCAATAATTGACGGTGCTTACGGGAGCTAGCAAATTAAGCGATTGGAGCAAGTTGTGGCTGAGGTCAGATTGCACGCTGACTTGAACAAACCCACGCCCCTCGCAATTACTCTGTCGCTTGCATTCTCCCCGGGTAAAATAGTGGCAACCAATCCAAACGATGGCGTCCGAACGGTGGCAAGCGTATGGCTGCGGAGTATATATGCAACCGACAGCAAAACTGGAATAATTTGGACTGTAAGATTTGAAAGCGCAACTTCACTCTTCCAGTGTGAAAATAATCTGAACTATTCCCTCCGTCTTATAATAAATGATATTTTTTTATTTTTTTTAAATCAACGTTTGATCATTTGTCTTATTAATTTTTTAACAAATATAAAAAACAAACAAGTTAAGCATAAATTATTTCTAATAATGAATAATTTCTTAATAAAATAAATAATATTTTAAGAATTTTTTTAATAAGATGAATGATCAAAGATAGATGTTTAAAAAATCTGAAAAGATACTTTTTTTAAAACAGATGGAGTATCTAATTAAGCAGCACTGTAGTTGAATCCTGCCCACTGGTTATATTTGGGTGGGACTTGACATAAATTGCTGCTATGTGGTTATATCTGCTTAATTTTGTAAAAGTATGATAATACGCTGACAATGCCGTTGGAAATGGAATAAAGTCAAAATTTGCCCACATGTAAGTCAAGCATGCAATAAAATGTATGTAAACAAAATTCGAATTTCAAATTTTGTCAAAATTTTGTGAAGACATTGACCATATTTGAAATGTTAAGTTACCACTTTTTGTGAGATAAAAAAGCAGTTTCCAAGCAAACAGACCCTACCTTAATGATGCCAAATCATGGATCAATCCCTCGGCCCAGCCCGACATGCCGTGGTGTCATTTTTCTAAGCGGGCCTTGCTGGGTGGCCCGACAGACCCCGGCTCTTGCGAAATCGTATGATCATCGGAAAAGGATGGGTCCGAATTTCTCTCCCAAACTGCCAGCCCATATAAATCCCCGGCGCCCCATTATCCGAAAAGGCTACTAGCTTCGATTTCGGCGAATCCAAACCCCGGCGCCGCCGCAGCAATCCGCTATGCCGAGGCCCCAGGCTGACCTCGAGGCTGGCGTCACCGCCGCGGTACCGAACGCTGTGAACAGCCAAAAGGCTGTTGAAATTCTGTCAAAGTTTTGTGAAGATATGGACCATGTTTCATGTGCTAAGTTACCACTCTTTGGCATACATATACAAATATAATAATGGAGCAGTTTCGATCCTTGGAGAAGTAGAGTCAATGACCAAAGGCATTACTGTCTTCTTAGCCATATAAAAGCAGCTGTAGAATATAAGTTGCGAGAAAGTTAAAAATCGTTTGGTTCAAAGTAGCTGTTATATTGTGAAATCGTAAGATAATGTATGTATATATATAATAATTATAATTTTATATTACATAATTCTAATTATAATAATATATAATTATATTATATTATATTATTATAATTTTGTAATATAATTATATATAACTATAATTATGTAATATATATAATTATAATAAAAGTATAATTATATTTATGTAAAATATATAATTATAATGAAGTATACTTATATGTAATTATGCAATATAAAATTGTATATAATTATAATTATGTATTATATATAATTATAATTATATTACATAATTGTAATATATTATATAACTGTAACTATAATAATCTATAATTATAATTGCAATTATGTAATAGAATTAGAATTATAGAATATAATTATATTTATATTATAATCATATGATACATAATTATAATTATATATGATTTTATATTATATAATTGTAATTATATATATTACATAATTATAATATAATTATAGTTATATAATTATAATTATGTATTATATAATTATATATAGTAATAATTATATTACATAATTGTAAACCACGCCCACAACTTGTAAAAGCAAATTCAAACCTACTTTTGCTTTTGAACTAAGAGAAAGCTACTTTCTTTAAAAAAAAACTTTTATAAAAATTTACTTTTTAATTGAGCTTTTAGCTTTTGTAAAAGTCAAAGTCAAAAGCAGCTCAACGGACCGTCAAACGAATTGGATAGAAAAGATATAGTATACTGATCTTGCCAATGCCGGAGGAGGCGCCGGTGATGAGCACGACGTCATTAAATAGCTTCACCGGCGAGGAGAGGAGAGGAGAGGAGAGGAGAGAGGGACGCAGGATCAGTACAGCAGATACACGCATCAACACGTTGTGAATCACAAGGTGAAAATCCATCCTTGTATCGTCATAAAATAGACCAGCTCAGTTTAGGAGAGCACTTCAGTGAGCCTGGACATGGTTGCATGTCCATGTAAAAAACTGGCTTTTATGCACCAACAAGTTGCAGACTGATGGGGAGGTTGGCAATTCACTTACAATTCCACACTGATATCATCTCTAAATCTGGTAATAATCAACAAAAATCTATAGCTAATTCCTATATATGATAAAAGAATTCGCAACCTAAACTAATCAAACGAAATTGTCCCTTCATAAAATGTGTCCCAAGAATATCTATTATCTACACCAGGAAATTCTTCACCGCTCAAGTTCATCTGGATCCGTCAAATGATTCGCTTTCTTCGTCTCGACTGCTGCTGCTCGTCGTCGGCGTGATGGTGTCATGTATGCTGCGCCGCTTGCAGCCGTTGCGTTTCATCTGCTCCAGCCGATGCCTGTGCTTCTGGTGGTGGCTTGCGATCTGGCTCGGTGTTTTGGTCGTAAGGTACTTGCTCGACATCTCCTTCCACTTGCCCCTCCCGCCGTATTTCTCAAGGCCCTCCAAGAACAGACTGCACGCATCACGCAAATACTTGGTGTTATTGAGTAGTAGATGGAAACGTGTGCATTATCAGTGCAAATTAAGGTTTTCCAAAAAAAAAAAGTTTTGATTTTTACGATTTTTAGTAAAACTGTTCCGAACCGATTTTGTCAAACCACTAATTTTCGATTTATTTTTTTTAAAAAAAATAAAATTAAAAAATAAAATTTAACAGGTAAAACTGGTCGATAAACTGATCAAACCGATTTGGTAAACCAAAATACCGAATGATTTTTTGTTCAAATTTTAATTTTTATATTTATAACTGTTTATATCATTTTTGATCGATTTTTGCGGTTTTGAAGAAAACCACCACCGGTTCGCGCGTTACAAACGATAATCGGAACCCTCTACAAACGCATTGGATGATGATGCTATGACCCCGTTTGGAATTGATTTTCAGCCGTGTTCATTCGATTTAAGCGGCGAACTGTCCCAAACGCCACGATTCTTACCTCGCTTCTAACGGACACGATTGCTGTGAATGCTCCCCAAACCTTCAACGCGGAATCGGTCGCGTGGGGGCTCCTCGTTCTCTCTGCGGCGCCGCTGGCCCGGCCCTGCCTTCGTCTTCGCCGCCACGCCGCCGCCCCAGCCCCTGCCTCCGACCTCGCCGCCGCCCCAGCCCCTGCCTCCGACCGCGCAGCCACCCCAGCCCCTGCCTCTGACCGCGCCGCCGCCACAG